>SRLM01002718.1:22829-53596 GCA_015708895.1 Populus ilicifolia | reverse complement strand
ATGAATGCTTGACGAAATTTACAAGTATTAGCATTAATTGAAAAGGATGACTAATGTAATCATGTTAACAATTTATAATATCATTGGAACCTCCTTTGTGTGTGGTTTCCAATTGAATAATAAGAGTTTATACTATACTTGTTTGAAATACCATTAGTGGAACCTCTAACCTTGACATTTGTTATTATCATTGTTTAATCCTTGCTTTAATATTTCATCTCAAAGTTCTCATCTTCTTCTTTCTCTTTATTATTGTTGTTATTATTACTACTACTACTACCACTACTAGTACTATTATTATTATTATTATTGTTGTTATTGTTATTATTGTTGTTGTGGAATTGTTGTTATTTATAATTTGTACAATAACCTCCCTGTGGTTCGACCCCGATCTTGCCGGGTTATTTATTACTTCGACACTCCTGCACTTGGGAGAAGACATCAATCTATTTGTCGTGTCACAAGGCATTCGTCATTCAACTTTCATTAATCTATTCAGATAAACAAACTCTTATTAAATTTATATATCTTCTTTATACTTCTTAAATATGATATTAATAAACCTTTCTTTTATGTTTAATATATCAACTCATAGTTATGGGGCTTTACTTGGAAGAAAACAAAATTTTTGTTCTAATGTTTAAGGTTAAGATTCTGATGCAACCATATTATTTGATAGTTTCACCCTTATTTAACTAGTGTTTAACCTATGTTATATATAAAAAATGCCTTGATATTCTTTGTTTTATATTTTAAAGGCACTTTTGGATGCAAGATGGAAAAATGAGTAAATTAAAGGTAATTGGTAGATTTGATGTTCAGTTGATATTTTATGCAAAGCGTGAGTTCTAAAGACCAAAATGAAGTGATTCTAGTGGTAATAAAAAGCTAACATCCATACCTTTCTGAAAATCTAAGTCAAGAAAAATAAAAAGATAAAGAGTATGGAAATCACATCCTTCAAAGTCAAATCTCGCATTCTATCAATGTTGATGTTTGGTCATTCAAAATTGAATATTTGGAGCTTCAGAAGTCCAATCGATGCAAACTCAATTGTTTTGGATTCCTGAGTCAAAGGTCTAGAAACAATCCAAATTTTAGCCAAAAATGATGTCATATGAGGGAAGAAAATCAATCCAGAAATGAATCCAAATATGAGTTTTCAAAGATGACAACTGAATTCTACCAACAAACAAGTTTTGTGAAGAAACGAATTTAAATTACATCCCGAAGCATCCAAACTGACATCCAAGTTTTAATTTCAGCAATTTAGCTCCTTTAGTAAATCCATCCAGAAGGTTAAAGAAAACAATCACAAACTTTAAGACACCAACCAGCCACCAGCCGCCAGACGCCAGACGCCTTTACATTACTTGAACTTTGATTTTTCTTACTTACAATTTGTGTATAAATAGACAGCTAAGTTTATGCTATTTAGAGTGCCAAGAGAGAGGGAGAGAGAGTGTAGTAGAATAAAAGAAAGGAGGCAACAGTCAGAAGTGAAGAAACACAAACTCTCCTCTCTATATACTAGAAATAATGTTTTCTTCTATCTTTAGGAGTAGTTGGTCAATAGATATGCAAGGCTAAACTTGTTTTCTTGGTTACAAGGACACAAAAACTTTCAGATTTCAAGAACTGTGAGATTTATTCTTCTATTTATTTTTAATTTGTGTTATGAATGAGTATGATTGTTTTTCTATGTATATTTTCTATGATTGTTGTTGATAATTGCTAGAGTGGACTCTAAGTTATTATTGTGAATAATCTATTGCTAAGTTTGGTATCAAAACTAGAGTTATGGTATATAAACTTGTGAAGCAACAAAGCTTGATAATTGTGGCGGAATTACATTATTAAACTTAGAGAAAACATTCGATCAAAGCAACACAAGCAGACAACTTGGTTGTTAAGATTAATGAATTTATCTAAACCTTAATACTGCCATTAGATTAAATCATTAGTGCGGACACTGTGATTATTTGTTGGTTAGGGCTAATTATACAGCGGATCCATTAATTAACCAAAGTTATGAAAAGAAAAAAATTTGGAATATAAACTAGAGTTTCGTTTTAAGGATTGATTCTAATTTTTGTAGGTGAATGTGTGCTTGTGATCAAGGTTTGTTTTCTTGATAAATTTTAGTTTTAATTGATTGTGTTTACTAGTTTAATTTCTTCCATAGTTTAGATTATCACAAATCAAAACCCCTCAATTGCATATTATATAACATAATAATCTAAATTAAATCTTCATCGTAGGATTGATCCCTTACTTGCTCTATACCATCTTGTGTGTTTTAAGCTAAGGTAATTAATTTGTATGACCGCGACATCACGACAGCTCCTTGGGTTGAGATTATTATATTTTTCTTTTTTTTTCTTATCATATTTTTTCTTTTTCTTTTTTTAATATATATACATATAATAACACAATGCATTTTTAACCCATGTAACGAGCTTTTGGCTCATGACTCCCAAACTAGTTGGTCTTAGGACATTAAGTATTATGACACCCTTTCGAGCTTAATAACTTAGGTTGTAGATACTGTAATGTTTGATTCCCTTAGGCTTTTCTCCTCAACCCATGTAATAAATGTTGGGCCAATAGCTCCCAAACTTATCTATATTTTTTTATAAATTATATACGAACCCTTTCCCTTAGTTGTTACATTTAACAAAAAAAACATACATAATGTAATGATCCAATCTGCAATCCACAATCATATGTTAAAGTGTTTGTGTGAAAATGAAGGTTTAAGAATACTTGTTAAATGATTATATGAGCAGAATTAAGTGATAACAATGTAAGAGTTTGTAAATCTGAATATTTCAAGAAGTATTATGATAAACCTTGTTAAGAATGGTTAATAAGATGTGTCTCAAGAGTCACTTTAACAAAAGAGCTGCTTTACTCTATCATCCTAGTAACAACAGTTTTGTAAATGATTTATGAAATAAAAAATACAATTAGTTAATATATATATATATATTACTACCCTCTCTCTCAACCAAAATGAGACATTGTCCTCAATATCCTAATGTAAAAAATAGAGTATAGAAGAAATTACCTAAAACACCGAACACTGACAAACCTGAAACATGCTTAAACAAATATAAAAAGTAATAAAACAAAATGTTATGCTATTAATAAAACTAAAAGACACAAGGATTTACAAATAAAGGTTTAAATCTAATCTAAGCTTTTTATGACTTTCCTTACTTGACCAATTTATATGATGTATAATGGGATCAATTACAGGAATGAAAGATTATAGCTGGTCAATCAATTGTTTAGTAGTAGTAGTAAAGATTATGATTGTTATACTGAAGATGTTAGAAATTCTTATTCCATAGCATGATCAAGAAATTCTTAACTTTGAATAGACCTATGGATTTATAGTGAATGTGCAAATGGGTCCATGAGAAAATATGAAAGATCTCTTCTAATGTGCCCAAACCACCTTGTAAGGCAATGAAGGCATCAGCGTGTTTAAACATGACATTCATTCAATTAGATATTGTGGAGTGATTGATACTTAAAAGTGTATTTTTATCAAGGTTTTATATCATCATTTTGCACTTGAAGTATCAATAAGTCCTTTCTTTCATTATGTTTAGCTAAGTTTATTATGTCAAGGTGAAAAGGTTACACTAATGGTGTAAGAATAAGAATAATGTAAACTTAATATGGACTTTAATGTTTGATACTAACATGTTTTATATTTTTTATCTTGTTCACTCTTTAATACTTTGCTTGTTAAATGATTAATCTTGATTTATGTTGTATAACACTTGGTACAACAAATGCTTGACACTTTCATAGCCCATACTGTATGTTATAATTGACACCTGAGCAATGAAAAAAACTTGATTTCTTGTTAATATAAGTTATAATCATGAATGCTTGATGAAATTTACAAGTATTAGCATTAACTGAATAATATGACTAATGTAATCATGTTAACAATCTATAATCCGATTAGAACCTTCTTTGTGTGTGGTTTCCAATTGAACAATAAGAGTTTATATTATACTTGTTTGACATACCATTAGTAAAACCTCTAACCTTAGCATTTGTTATTATCATTGTTTAATCCTTACATTGATATTCCATCTCAAAGTTCTTATCTTCTTTTGCTTCTTCTCTATCTCTTTCTTTACTACTACTACTATTATTTCTATTAGTATTGTTGTTGTTGTGTTTACTATTGTTGTTGTTTATAATTGTCATTTATAATTTGTAGAATTAACCTCCTTGTGGTTCGACCCCAGTCTTGCCGGTTATTTATTACTTCGACACTCCTGCACTTGGAAGAAGACATTAATCTTTTAGTCGTGTCATGAAGACCTCTAGTTCTTCTCTAATTATTTTTCCAATGATGTCTCCATGTTCTAAAGCTTTGGGGACAACCCCCAAAACTTGACTACCTCTTAAAAATGCAACTTTTGATACTCCCCCGATTAACTTAAGGTTGTCTCCCCCACACACTAAATGAATCTTTCTCTCAGCTAGTACCTGACCAAGATGATTTGCTGATTCTAAAAACTCTATTTCCTTCCCAGGACTGATCTACCAAAAAAACAAATATTTTTTATATGATGACTTGAGGAACCTGTCATTTCTATACACTTTTACATCTATTGAATGTATGGGTTGAGTAGAAATAAAGGGACAAAAGAAGAAGATTTTATAGATGAGAAATTGAAAATGCAATCATATCACTTATATGTAGCTAGCTGCAATCTCTCTCTACTTTTTTTTTAAAAAGCATGTATATATACAGGTAGTTGTGATTGTGTCTCACATCTTGGCTTGATTTTATGTCCATGAATGGCTTAAATGTCCTCTACAGGTTAGGGATAGGCTTCTCATCCAATTTTGTTAAAAATAGACAAATATGGTCTTTTTTAGTCAAATTCCTAAGACTATGATTAACATGTTCTTTATGAAAATTAGGTTATAAATCATGAATTGCACAATGCACATCTTCACCATGATATGTCAGAAAAATCAATAGAAGATTATCTAAAGATTCCTTATGTTTTGAAATAAATCTTGACTTTTAATAATTTTTAAAAGCTTTGTAGAACACATCTGTGTCTTTGAACATGGTGGGCCAATAAAATTCATATTGTAAGATTTTTTTCAGCTGTCTTTTTTTATGAGAAATGACTCCTACATACCTAAGAATGACAAAATTTAATGGCACTACTTACCTTATTGTCAAAAATGCATCTTTGAAATATTTGATCAGGACAATATTTAAATAAGTAAGGGTAATCCCAATAAAAGTTTTGCACGTCGCTCAAAAACTTTCTTTTATCTTTAGTACTATAATGAGTTGGTAAACATCTTGAAGCAAGAAAATTGATATTTTTAGCAAACCAAGGCAATGAACAAAGAAAAAGTAAGGATTTGTTAGGAAAGTAATTATCGATTGGTGTGGTGTTGGATGTCAAATCTGTAATCACTCTTGACAAAAGATCCACATCAATATTTTTGGTGCCTTTTTTATCCATGATTTCTTCGTGAGAATAAATCATTTGTATTTAGATTCATCCAACTCAATTTTATTCAAAGTATATTCAAGTTGATCATAAACTAATTCTTCAATAAAATCTACTTTTTGTAAATTATTATCATCAATCCATTCCTGCAATTAATCAATGCATTAGAAGTTGCAAGAAATAGACGTCTTAAAATAATAAAAAATGAATTACATGCTTTAATAGGTTGTGTGTCTAAGACAATAAAATCCATAAGATAAATGAATTTATGGACTCATGCTAACACATTTTCAACTATTCCTCTAGACACTTTCACAGATTTAATGGCAAGTAAAAGAGTTACAAAAGTTAGTTTTAACTCACCTAGATTGAGACTTTGAAAAGTTGAATATGAAAGTAAATTCACACTAGCTTTAAGATCAAATAAGGCTCTTTAAATTTTATATTCTCCAACAAAATAAGAAATTGTAGGACAACCAAGGTCTTTATATTTCAAAGCATTATTATTCTAAAAAGTGCCACTTATTCATCTAAAAAGACTTTCTTTTTTACATTCAGGTTTCTCTTCATAATACACAAATCTTTCAAAAATTTAACATAATAAGAAACCTATTTAATAGCATCTAGTAAAGGTATATTAATCCTTATATATTTGAAAGTTTCAAAAATTTCAGAGTTGTGATTGACTTTTTTTTGTTTGGTGATGGCATCAGGAAATAGAAGTGCTGGCAGAGAATCAATCTTTTCTTTGCAATATTTAGATTCAACCTCTTCTTTACTCTCAAAGATTGACTTATCATCTTTCTCACAAGGTTTAAAAGTGAGTTTTTCAATAACCTTACCACTATGAAGAATGATAACTGATTTGACTTAATTCATATATTGGCTTCCTGAACTAATTGCATTTACATTATATTGCCCTTTGGGATTTTGTTGTGGTTGAGATGGAAACTTACCGTTCTCTCGAAAACTGAGAGCATATGTCATTTTTGCTAGAGTATCTTTAAAATCTGTCATGCTTTGAGCAAGTTGAATATTGATTATCTCTTGCATTTTAATGAATGCATACAATGTTTCCTCAAGATTTCTTCTATAAGGGGGGCATAAGAAGGTGCATATCTATGAGAATTATGGTGTACTTGAAACGGTGGATATGAAATTTATGCATTATTATTATCACTCTTTCAACTATAATTTGGGTGATTTCTACAATCAGAGTTGTATGTTTATAAGTGTGGGTTATAATTGGTCTTTTCAAAATTGTTTACAGCATAGGCTTGTCGATAGAGACATTTCTTAAA
The DNA here is from genome assembly GCA_015708895.1 of Populus ilicifolia. Taxonomy (NCBI): domain Eukaryota; kingdom Viridiplantae; phylum Streptophyta; class Magnoliopsida; order Malpighiales; family Salicaceae; genus Populus; species Populus ilicifolia. Next base: position 46,785 of record SRLM01002718.1, on the reverse strand, counting down.
AGAAAGCAAGGTTGGACAGTCATTAGTTAAATGTTCATTGGTTTTATAGATTCGACACACAATGTTTTGAATAGATTTTAATTGACCACTCTTCTTAATTCCAATACCTCAACTTTTCTAGCTAAAGATGCAAATTTAGCTGAGGTAATGATTGCTAAGGTTGTACATAACTTCACTAGATGTATGAGGTTGATTTTTACTCGATGCCTCATAATTAACTACAGTGTTCTAATTTTGAGCATTTTTAGCTAGTAAGTCTAAGTACTCTAACATGATCAAAAGATTGATGTCTTTTTCTAAGTGTAGGAGTGTCGAAGTAATAAATAACCCGGCAAGACCGGGATCAAATCATAAGGAGGTTAATTGTATAAATTATAAACAACAACAACAACAACAACAACAACAACAATAACAATAACAACANGTAATAAATAACCCGGCAAGACCGGGATCAAATCATAAGGAGGTTAATTGTATAAATTATAAACAACAACAACAACAACAACAACAATAACAATAACAACAATAGTAATAATAGTATTAGTAATAATATTACTAATACTAATAATAATAATATTTGTAATAGTAATAGTAATAATAATAATAATAATAATAATAGAAGAACAAGAAGAAGAAGAAGAAGTTGATGAGAACTTTAAGATAGAAGATCAATTTAAGGATTATAAATTGATTAATGCTAATACTTATAAATGTTATTAGGCATTCATGATTATAACTTATATTTACAACAAATCAAATTCCTTTTATTGCTCAAGTGTCGGTTATACCATACAGTATAAGCTATAAAAGTGCCAAATATTTGTTGTACCAAGTGTTATACAATATAAATCTAGATTAACTATTTAACAAGCAAAGTATTAAAAGTGAACAAGATAACAAATATAAAACATGTTAGCATCAAACATGAAGGTCCATATTGAGTTTACACCATTAGCAGAACCTTTTCACCTTGATGTAATAAACATAACTAAACATAATGAAAGGAAAATAAATAAATAAATAAAATAAGAACATGAATAAAATAAAAGTTAACTAAGTAAAAGAAAGAAAATGAAAGGCATAAACTTGATATTAATGAAAGCAAAACATAAGCAATACAAAGAGAGAAAGTAAAAGCATTATCTTGATCCATATACAAGATGCCTAAATGCACGGGAAATGCCTCCTTTTATAGGCTAAAATTGAAAACTATTGATTTGAAGACTAATTGATGAGTGAGAGGCCAACTCTTGACTTAGTGATAATCTTTATCTTCTCTTGTTTATCCAAAACATCATTAATAACGTCACAATTTAAACTAGACCTCCATATAAAAGTTGTGAAAAATTGTCTCAGCTTTCAAAAAAAAAAAAGGTCATTTGGACTTCTAGAACTCAAGATATGGGTTGAACACTGAATAGTGTCTCGGCTGTAGGACAAATTTAGACCTCTTTGTTGTTGCTACAATTTGAACTTGAAAACAACCTTATTAAAACCATACCTGCACATGAAAGTTATAGGCCTATGTCTTAGTTTCTCATTTATATAAAGTAGACCTGAATCTGAGATATATAATTGTAGATATGACCCAATTACCGAACAATATTCTAATTTGGACTATCTTTTCTAAGTTTGGCTATCTCTTTGTCATTTCAATTTCAATATTTCAACTCATTAATTAATCCTTTTATTTATATGATAGGCCTACATTTAAGATGAACATATACCACAAATTAAAGGTATCTTATATTATTAGATATATTATTATAAAACATACTTTAGTTAAGGAGTTATTAATACTTCAAGTGCAAAATGATGATATAAAAGCTTGATAAAAATGCATTTTTAAGTACTAATCACACTCTCCAACCAACTTATTACTAGTCTTTAGTAATCAAAGTGTTAAAATAGAAAAACAATTTGCAAATTTCACAAAGTAAGGCATTCATCATTTAACTTCCATTAATCTATCCAGATAAACAAACTCTTATCTGGATAGATTTTTTTTATGCTCAATATATGAACACATAGTTATGGGGTTTTTCTTGGAAGAAAACAACTTTTTTTTAATGTTTAAGGTTAACTTCCTTGGGTTGAGATTATTTTTTTTCTTTTTTTCTCTTTTTTAATATATATATATATATTAATTAAAACACGATGCATCTTTAATCCATGTAACAAGTTTTCGGCTAATAACTCCCAAACTAATTGGTCTTAAGGCATTAGGTGTTGAGACATCTATACGAGCTTAGTAACTTGGGCTATAAATACTGATACATAGATAGTGCAATGTTTGATTCCCTTAAGCTTTTCTCCTTAACCCATGTAACAAGTGTTAGGCCAATAGCTCCTAAGTTAGTTGACTTTAGGGTATTAGGTATTAAAACACCCCTTTAGGCTTAATTGCTTAGGTTAGGGAGGCTATAAAACCAAACTTATCTATATTTTTATTATCATTATTTTCTTTGCTCTAATTTTTTTTATATAAATTATATACTATGCTTTTCCCTTAGTTGTTAAAAGAACCAAAATAATGTAATAATCCGATGTGCAACCCACAATCATATGTTAAAGAGTGTGTGTGAAAATTAAGATTTAAGAATACATGTTAAACGAGTATATGAGTAGAATTAAGTAATAATAATATGAGAGTTTGTAAACCTGAATATTTCAAGAAGTATTATGATATACCTTGTTAATAATGATTACTAAGATGGGTCTCAAGAGTCACTTTAACAAAAAAGCTCATTTACTCTGTCATCATAGTAATAACAATTTTGCACATGCTTTATGAAATAGAAAACATAATTAGTTAATTTTTTTTAAACACACTATTAAGGTAAACATTTTTCATTGTTAAAGCATTTAGTTTTTTCTTTTTATTTGTTCAATTTATATTATTTTTTGCATTAACATAATAATTGACAATTTTGTTAAATTTGAATTGTTATGTTGAATTTAACTTTAAAATATTAATTGAAATATATAATTAAATTTAATTAGTCTATCTTAATTTTATTATATTATTGCTTATTATGCTTTTTATTATTTCCATTAATTTTAATTGTTATTTATGCATTTCCATAGATGTTAGTTGAAAATATATAGAAGTTAAATTTTTATAGATGTTAGGTTGTATATAAGATTTTTCATTAAAGTCTATTGGTTTGTGGTTATTGTAAAGATTTACACGTTTGAAAATTATGGGTAGTCTCCAATATAGGGAAGGTGTTGCTAATTTGTTTTTTAAATATTTAAAGTTAATTATGTAATTATTCTTATAAATTTATTTAGATGCGTAGAATAAAATCAATAGGACATCGTTAGCAGATGGTTGTAGCTAGTTCTTCTAGCAGAAAGGATAACTTATCCTTAGGTGCTGATCACAAAGAGGCACTTGTGCCAACTTGTGATACTGCCTCTTTTAGTGCGGTTTCATAGCATAGAGGCAATGTATCTTCACAGCAAGGTCAATTCACCTGTAAGTACCAGGCATAAATGTAAGGATGACCTTCTAATATCAGTTTGTTTAGGTTTTAGTTTTGTTTCTTTTTTTTAACTTATAACATAATTTAAGAACAACTAATTAATATTTTATGAATTTTATTTAGTTTTAGGTTCACAAACATTGAAGTTGCCCAAACTATAACATCAATTTTTAAATTGTTGATGTAGATTCCATGATTTCAATAGAGTCAGCTTTCCAAACTATAACATCAATTTTTAAATTGTTGATGTAGATTCCATGATTTCAATAGAGTCAGCTTTCCAGACATCCTGAGTGGAGATCTAACATTGATGCATGGTTTCAACTATTTCAGGTAGGTGTTAACTTCTAATTTTTAGCTTATTTTTAATAAAATATTTTTTTTATATCTTATACTATTTTTATTTTAAATGAATTATTTATATTCAGCACAAATTTGAGTGGGATAGCACGAACAACAATGTTGTGAGGAGGGTATGGGAGAATCACGCGATAACTAGGTAACAATAAAAATAATGTTTTGTAATTTTATGTTCTAAATACTAATTTGTTACTATGAAAATAGGTTAAATGATTTTTGTATAACACAAAAAGAAGCAAAAAGATATGCAAGAGATAACAGTCTAGAAGGCTAAAATGAGTGGCGGTTTGGCAAGAATTCAAATCGCCATTCTTCTCAAGGGATATATGGATAGAATATATTAAGCACGTGATGTCTGAGCAATTCAAATGATGCTCACAATTTAGTGCTGATAATTGAAATTGGCAAATTCATGGTTCGGTGACCATGTATATCGTCAACTCCGTCTCGTTCAGTACACATACGAAGTAGATGGTAAGATTAATTTGAATAAAATATATCATTAATTGATTTGTTGTTGCGTATAATATATTTAACTTGCAACCTAATTAGTACTAAAAAATGTATTTTTATTAAGTTTTTATATCATTATTTTACACTTAAAGTATTAATAACTCCTTAACTAGAGCATGTTTTATAACAACATATCTAATACATGTAAGATACCTTTAATTTATGATAAATATTCATCTTACATGCAGGCTTATTACATAAATAAAAGGATTAATTGATGATTTTAACTATTGAAATTAAGAAGACAAAGAGAAAGTTAAGCTAGTTTAGTCCAAACTAAAATATTATTCAGTCATTGGGTGATATCTGGAGCTGTAGATCTTGGATTTCAGTTTGGTTTATATGGCTAGAAAGCTAAGACATAAGCCTAAAATATTTATGAAGATTTCAAGACTCAATTCTACTGTTTAGAAGTTCAAATCTTAGCATCAAAGGAGAAGACTGAATCCATACTGCAGCCTCGACACTATTTAGTATTCAACCTATATATTGAGTCCTAGAAGTTAAAATGCACTAATTTATTTTTTGTTAGAAAGATGAGATAATTACCTAGAACTTTCATGAAGACAATCTGTTCAAATTTTAATGTTATCAATAATGTTTTCTTTAGACAAAAAGATAAGGATTGTTATCAAAGTCAATATGTGCCCACCCACTCAATAATTAGTTATCAAATCAATAGTTCCAAACTTTGCCCTATAAAAGAAGGAATTTACTATGCATTTAGGTATTTTGGTTTTTAGATTAAGATCATGTTCTTATTCTATTTCTTTATATTTTTATCATGCTTAAGTTTTGCTTTCATTAATCTCTTGTTATACCTTTCATTTTCTTTCTTTCACTTAGTTAACTTATATCTTATTTATGCTTATATCTTGTTTATTTAGTCTGAATCTGTACTGCAGCCAGAACACTGTTTAGTGTTTGGCCTATATTTGGAATTCCAAAAGTCCAAATGACCTTCATTTTATTACCTTGAAAATCTGAGACAATTTCCTACAACTTTCATATGTTTAAGTGGTTCTAATTTTGATGTTAGTAATGATGTTTTAGGTAGAAAAGAGAAGGTAAAGATAGTCACCAAGTCAAGAGTTAGCCACCCACTTATCAATTAGTCATCAAATCAATAATTTCTAATTTTGACCTATAAAAAGAGGCATTTGGCATGCATTTAGACATCTTGGTTTCCTGATCAAGATCACGCTTTTGCTTTTTCTCTTTGTATTTTTGTAATGCTTAAGTTTTATTTTCTTTAATATCTTACTTATGCCTTTCATTTCATTTCCTTTACTTTGTTAACTTTTATTTTATTTATATTCGTATTTGTTTATTTATTTTTCTTTCTTTTATTATGTTTAGTTAAGTTTATTATGTCAATGTGAAAAGGTTATACTAATGGTGTAAGAATAAGTATAGTGTAAACTTAACATGGACCTTAATATTTGATATTAACATGTTTTATATTTGTTATCTTGTTCTCTCTTTAAAACTTTACTTGTTAAATGACTAATCTAGATTTATATTGTATAACACTTAGTACAATAAATGCTTGGCACTTTCATAGCCTATATTGTATGGTATAACCGACACCTGAGCTATGAAAGGAACATGACTAAAAGATTGATATCTTCTCCCAAGTGCAGGAGTGTCAAAGTAATAAATAACCCAGCAAGACCAGGGTCAAACTATAGAGAGGTTAATTGTACAAATTATAAACAACAACAACAATAGTAACAATAACAACAACAATAGTAACAATAACAACAACAATAATTGTAACAATAAGAATACTAATAATAATGCTAGTAGTAGTAGTAGTAGTAGTAGCAGTAATAGTAGCAGTAATAATAATAATAATAATAATAATAAAGAAGAATAAAAATTGATGAGAACTTTGAGATGAAAAATTAAAGTAACGATTAAACAATGATAACAAACAATGTCAAGGTTAGAGGATCCACTAATGGTAAGTCAAACAAGTATAGTATAAACTCTTATTATTCAATTGGAAACCACACATAAAGGAGGTTCCAATCAGATTATAGATTGTTAACATGATTACATTAGTCATCTTATTCAATTAATGCTAATACTTGTAAATTTCGTCAAGCATTCATGATTATAACTTATGTTAACAACAAATCAAGTTCCTTTCATAGCTCAGGTGTCAGTTATACCATACAGTATGGGCTATGAGAGTGCCAAGCATTTTTTGTACCAATTGTTATACAACATAAATCAAGATTAGTCATTTAACAAGCAAAGTATTAAAGAGTGAACAAGATAACAAATATAAAACATGTTAGTATCAAACATTAAAGTCCATATTAAGTTTACACTATACTTATTCTTACACCATTAGTGTTAACAAGCAAAGCATTAAAGAGTGAACAAAACAAATACAAAACATGTTAGTATCAAACACTAAAACATGCTTTCAATTTCAGTTCTTAAATTCATCAATCAATCCTTTTATTTATGTGATAGGCCTACATTTAAAATGAACATTTACCATAGATTAAAAGTATCTTATATTATTAGATATATTATTATAAAACATGTTTTAGTTAAGGAGTTATTGATAGTTTAAGTGCAAAATGATGATATAAAGCCTTGATAAAAATATACTTTTAAGTATCAATCACACCCCCCATCTAGCTTATTACTAGTCCTTAGTAATCAAAGCATCAAAATAGAGAAATACTTTGCAAATTCCACAAAGCAAGGTAGTCATCATTTAACTTCCATTAATCTATCCAGAAAACAAACTCTCATTAAATTTATGTTCCTGCTTAATACCTCTTAACAAATATTCATAAACCTTTCTTTTGTGCTCAATGTATCAACACATAACTATAGGGCTTTTCTTGAAAGAAAACAAAATTTTTGTCTTAATGTTTAAAGTTAACTTCCTTGGGTTAGGATTATTATTTTGTCTTCTTCTTTTCTTTTCTTTCTCTTTTTTTTTAATATATATACACATATATTTTAAAACACCATGCATCTTTGACCCATGTAACGAGCTTTCAGCTAATAACTCCCAGACCAGTTGGTCTTAGGGCATTAGGTGTTATGACACCCCTACGAGCTTAGTAACTCGGGTCGCAGATACTGATATGTAGATAGTGCAATGTTTGATTCCCTTAAACTTTTCTTCTCAACCCATGTAACAAGCGTTGGGTCAATAGCTTTCAAGTCAGTTGACTTTAGGGTATTAGGTGTTAAAACACCCTTTCAAGCTTAATCACTTAGGTTAGAGAGGCTACGAAACCAAACTTATCTATATTTTTATTATTATCATTTTTTTCTTTTTCTTTTTTTTTCTTTTTTTAATTATATACTATCCCTTTCCTTTAGTTGTTACCTTGAACAAAAGAACATAAATAATGTAATAATTCAATATGCAACCCACAATCATATGTTAAAGTGAGCGTGTGTAAATTAAGGTTTAAGAATACATGTTAAATAAGTATATAAGCAGAATTAAGTGATAACAATATGAGAGTTTGTAAATCTGAATATTTCAAGAAGTATTATGATAGACCTTGTCTTGAATGATTACTAAGATGCGTCTCAAGAGTCATAAAAAGTTCTCCATACTCTGCCATTATAGTAACAACAATTTCTCACATGCTTTATGAAATAGAAAACAGAGTTAGTTTTATTTTTTTTTAGCTACTACCCTCTCCCCTCAATTAAAACAAGACATTATCCTCAATGTTTAAAAGTAGAAAGATAGAGTATAGAAGATATCACCTGAAAGAACGAACACTAACAAACCTGAAACACACTAAAATAAATATAAGAAACAACAAAATATAATAATAAAATCAAAAGACACAAAGATTCACAAATAAAGGCTCAAATCCAATCTAAGCTTTTTGCAGCTTTTCTTAGTTGACCAATTTATGCGACGACTCATGGGAGGATCAATTACAGGAATAAAAGATTATAGTTGGTCAATCAATTGTTCAGCAATAGCAGTAGAGATTATGATTTGTCATGCAGAAGATGTTAGAAATTCCTGTTTCACAGCATGATCAAGAAAAAACAACAACTTATTATAATAACCATTAACATTTAACAAACCTATGAGTTTATAGTCAATGTGCAGTTGGGCCCAAGACGAAATATGAAAGATCTCTTCTAATGTGCCTAGACCACCTGGTAAAGCAATGAAGTCATCAGCATGGTTAAACATTGCATTCATTCGAGCTGACATTGTGGAGACCTGCAGTTCCTCTCCAATTGTTTTTCCAATGATATCCCCTTGTGCTAAAGCTTCAGGGACCACCCCCAAAACTTGACTACCTTCTAAAAATGCAGCTATTGACAAACCTCCCATTAACCCAAGACTGCCTTCCCCATACACTAAATGAATCTTTCTCTTAGCTAGCACGTGAGCAAGGTGATTTGCTGATTCTAAAAACTTCTTTTCTTTCCCAGGACTAGATCCACCGAAAACACAAATATTTTTTATATGATGACCCGAGCAACTTGCCATTTCTACACACTTTTATATTTGTTGAATGTATGGGTTAAGTAGAAATGAAAGGAAAAAAGAGAGGATTTTATAGATAAGAAATTAGAAAGGCAATCATACCACCTAGGCTAGCTAAAGTCTCACACACTCCCTCCCTCTCTCTTTTTATTTATTTACTTTTGAAAAAACATGTGTATATACAGGTAGTTGTGATTATGACTCACATCTTCCCTTGGTTTTATGTTCAAGAACGCCTTAAATGCCCTCTATGGGTTGGGGATAGGCTTCCTATCCAGTTTTCTTAAAAACTAGCAAACAAGGTCTATTTTAGTCAGATTCCCAAGACTAAGTTGATCATGTTCTTTATGAAATAGTGGTCATAAATCATGAATTCCATGATGCACATCTCCACTAGGATGCGTCTCAAGAGTCGATAGAAGATTATCTAAAGACTCCTTACTCAGGCCATCCTTAATAAATTATATTTTATCTTCATGATTTATAGATACCATTCCTAAAGAACAACATTGTTCATTACAAGTCTATCTAGCACATCAATGATAGACTTTCAGTCGTTTTGCATGACGTTTCTTTGCAAAAGTGCTTTTACCTATTCTAGGCATGTTTGAACTGAAGGAGTTAGAGGACTTACCTGATAATCGGACCTTTGCTTCAATCAACCAGCAAATATCTTCAAGAATTCCATGATTCCTTAACAATCTCAATCTTGCACATCTAGCACGGTAAATTTTTATAATCGCATTCTGAGGCAAAGTGGGAAAATACTTTTTCAATTTTTTAAGTTTAGTGTCCATTTTCAAATGAGAATTGGAAGAGAGATTCAAAAAATTGCACAAATATATACAAAGATATCAGTTATTATGGGAAACTAAAAGAACCGATTTAAGTCATGGAGTATCGTTATCAACCATTTGACCGGGGTAAGAGAAACTAGAAAAAATCACTAAAAAAAATCAATCTTTATATATAGGATCACCCAATTCAATAGAGTCATGTTCAACTAAAAAATTATCAAAGTAAATTTTCAGACGATGTCCATTTACCTTGAAAACATTATCATTCTTTGGATTCTCGATGTCGTAGGCCCCATATGGATACATATGTTTCACAATAAAAAGACCCGCTTCATCTTGATCATAATTTTTCAGGAAATAAATGCAGTCGAGAATTATAAAGCACGTCTTTTTTACCAACATTGAATGTTTTTCTTAGTATATTATTGTGATGAAACTCTTTGATTCTTGCTTTATGAATTCTTGAATTTTCATATGCATCATTTCTTATTTCCTCAAGCTCATTTATTTATAATTTTTGCAGTTGACTAGCATCATCCAGATTTGAATTGAAAGCTTTAATAGCCCAATAAGCTTTATTTTCAAGTTCCACAGGTAAGTGACAAGGTTTTCTATAAACTAGTCTATAAGTTGACAAACCAAATGATGTTTTATAAGCAGTTCGATAAGCCTAAAGTACATCATTAAGTCTTAAAGATCAGTCTTTCCTATTAGGGTTCACCGTTTTCTCCAAAATATATTTGATCTCCCTATTAGCAAGCTCTATTTGTCCACTTGTTTGAGGGCGAAAAGGGGTGGCAACTTTGTGTGTGATTCCACATTTCTTCGTGAAAGACTCAAATGGCTTGTTGCAGAAATGTGTTCCACCATCACTTATTGATGTAACCATATTATTCGATAGTTTCACCCATATTTACCTAATGTTTTGTCCATGCTTTATATGTAAAATGTCTTGATATTCTTCATTTTATGTTTTGAAGGCACTTTTGGATGAAAAATGCAAAAAGGAGTAAATTGGAGATAGTTGGCAGATTTGACGTTCAGTTGATGTTTTGTGCAGAGCGTGAGTTCCAGAGATCGAAATGAAGTGATTCCAGTGGCACTAAAAAGCTAACATCCATACCTTTTTGAAAATATAATGCAAGAAAAATAAAAGGAGGAAGATCATGGAAATCACATCCTTCAAAGTCAAATCTCGCATTCTGCCACTATTGACCTTTGTCTATTCAAAATTCAATATCTGGAGCTATAGAAGTCCAATTTATGCAAACTAAATTTTTTTGGATTCCTGACTCAAAGTTCTATAAAGTTCCAAATTTCATCCAAAAAAGATGTCAGATGAGGGAGATATGATTTTTCAAAGATGACAACTGAATTCTGCCAGCAATCAGGTTTTGTGAAGAAATGAGTCCAAATTACGTTTTGAAGTTTTTAAACCGTCATCCAAGTTTTTATATCAGCAATTTATCTCCTCTAAGTTAGAGTTTGAAGATTTCATGCAAGACTATTTCTCTTTTTTAGGGAAAATAGTTATTGAAGTGCTTAAATGTCAATTGTCAACTTAAGGGAGGACTACTTTGTAAATTAGGAAATAGGGTTTCTTAGCATATAAAAAGAAAGAGAGAGAGGAGAGAAGGGGGGCAGCAACCAGAAGTTAAGAAACACAAATTCTCTCCTCTACAAACCCAAAAAATCATGCTCTCTTTATTCTTTAAGAGTAGTTGTTCAATAATTATGCAAGGTTAAGCTCTTTTCTTGGTTGCAACTAAGCTGATATAACAAACTTTCGGATTTCAAGAACCATGAGATTTATTCTTTTTTTTTTATTTTCAGTTTATATTATGAATAAGTTATTATTGTGAACAATTTATTGCTAATTTTGATATCAAACCCGGAGTTGTGATGTATGAACTTGTGAAGCAACTAAGCTTGATAATTATGGCGGAACTACATTATTAAACTTAGGGAGAACACTCAAATATCTAGTTCTTAGGGCTGCCATTAAACTAAATCATTAATGCGAACATTGTGATTGTTTGTTGGTTAGGGTTAGTTATACAGCGGATCCGTTAATTAACCAACATTAAGAAAAGATAAAAATTCAAAATATAAATTGTAGTTTTGTTTTAAGGATCGGTTCTAATTTTCGTTGGTGGATGTGTGTTTGCAACCAAGGTTTGTTTTCTTGATAAATTTTGAGTTCAATTGATTTTGTTTACTAGTTTAATTTCTTCCATAGTTTAGATCACTACAAATCAAAACCCCCCAATTACATAACATATAACATAAAAGTTTGAACTAAATCTTCCTTGTGGGATCGACCCCTTGCTTGCTCTATACTATCTTGTGTGTTGAGTTTTAATGTAGGGTAATTAATTTGTGCGACCACGACATCACAACACTTATTATGGCTCGAAGCCAAATCAACTCAAAATATTTTCTTTCAAAAACTTTATCATTGTTTTGTGATCATTGTATCGACTTGGAATTGCCTCTATCCATTTTGAAATATAATCTTCTGCGACCAATATGTATAAGAAACCAAATGATGGAGGGAATGGACCCATGAAATATATACCCCAACAGTTAAAGATCTCAGTGACAAGAATAGGATTTAAAGGCATCATGTGATGTTTTGAGATTGATCTCAACTTTTGACAATTTTCACAAGACTTGCAGAATGCATGTGAGTCTTTGAACATAGTGGGCTAATAAAATCCACTTTGTAAGATTTTTGCAGTTGTCTTTCTTGATGAAAAATGGCCCCCACATGCCTCATAATGACAAAAATTTAATGACACTACTTACCTCATTATCAGGAATGCATCTTCCAAATATTTGATCAGGACAATATTTGAATAAATAAGGGTCATCCCAATAAAAGTTCTCCACTTCGTTCAAGAACTTTCTTTTATCTTGGGTTCTCTAATGAGCTGGCAATTATCTTGAAACAAGAAAATTGACAATATTAGCAAACCAAGGCATTGTAAAGACAGAAAGTAAATATTCATAGGGAAAGTAGTAATCGATTGGTGTGATGTTAGTTTTCGAATCTATTGTCAATCTTGACAAGAGATGTGCGACAACATTTTCGTTGTCTTTCTTATATTTGATTGTGATATCAAATTCTTGAAATAACTGACATGACGAAAAGATTGATATCTTCTCCCAAGTACAGGACTGTCGAAGTAATAAATAACCCGGCAAGACCAGGGTCGAACCACAAGGAGGTTATTCTACAAATTATAAATAACAATAATAAAACAACAACAATAATAGCAATAACAACAATAACAACAACAACAGTAATAATAATAACAATAATAATAATAATAATAATAATAATAATAATAATAGCAGTAATAATATTAATACTAATAATAACAATAATAAAGAAGAAGAAAAAGATGAGAACTTTGAGATGAAATATTAAAGTAAGGATTAAACAATGATAATAACAAATGTCAAGGTTAGAGGTTACACTAACAGTATGTCAAACAAGTATAGTATAAACTCTTATTATTCAATTGGAAACCACACACAAAGGAGGTTCCAATCAGATTATCGAATGTTAACATGATTACATTAGTCATTTTATTCAATTAACGCTAATACTTGTAAATTTCATCAAGCATTCATGATTATAACTTATGTTAACAACAAATCAAGTTCCTTTCATAGCTCAGGTGTCGGTTATACCATACATTATGGGTTATGAAACTGCTAAGCATTTGTTGTACCAAGTGTTATACAACATAAATCAAGATTAATCATTTAATAAGCAAAGTATTAAAGAGTAAACAAGATAACAAATATAAAACATGTTAGTATCAAACATTAAAGTCCATATTAAGTTTATACTATACTTATTCTTACACCATTAGTGTAACCTTTTCACCTTGACATAATAAACTTACCTAGACATAATGAAAGAAAGAAAAATAGATAAACAAAATAAGAACATAAATAAGATAAGAGTTACCAAAGCAAAGTAAATGAATTGAAAGGCATCAATTTTATATTAATGAAAGCAAAGCATAATCATTACAAAAAAATACAAAGAGAGAAAACAAGAACATGATCTTGATCTGGACACCAAGATGCCTAAATGCATGGCAAATGCCTCCTTTTATAGGCCAAAATTGGAAACTATTGATTTGATGACTAATTGATAAGTATGTGGCCAACCCTTGACTTGGTGACAATCCTTATCTTCTCTTGTCTGCCCAAAACATCATTGATTACGTCAAAATTAGAGCCATTTGAACATGAAAGTTGTAGGAAATTGTCTCAGCTTTCTTGTGTAAAAACTTCAGCTCATTTCAACTTCTAGAACTCCAGATATGGCCAAAATACTAAACAGTGCTCGGGCTGGAAGACAGATTCGGGCTTCTTTGTTGTTGCAATAATTTGGACTTGAAAATGGCCTTTTTAGATCTTGGGCTCCATATGAAAGTTGTAGGCCTATGTCTTACCTTTCCATCCATATAAAGTAGACCTAAATCTGAGATCTATAGCTCCAGATATGATCCAATTACCAAACAGTATTCCGGTTTGGATTGCACCAAGATCTCTTTTCTAAGTTTGGTCATCTCTTTGCCTTTGCAATTGAAGTTTTTAAAGTCATCAATCAATCCTTTCATTTATGTGATGGGTCTGCATTTAAATTGGACATTTTCTATAAATTAAAGGTATCTTATATTATTAGATAGATTATTATAAAACGTACTTTAATTAAGGAGTTATTGATACTTCAAGTGCAAAATGATGATATAAAACCATGATAAAAATGCACTTTTGAGTACTAATCACACCCCCCAACTAGCTTATTACTAGTCCCTAGTAATCAAAGCGTTAAAATAGAAAAACAATTTGCAAATTCCACAAAGCAAGGTATTCATCATTTAAATTTCATTACTCTATCCAGATAAACAAACTCTTTCTTTTATGCTCAATGTATCAACACATAATTATGGGGCTTTTCTTGGAAGAAAACAAAATTTTTGTTCTAATGTTTAAGGTTAACTTCTTTGGGTTGGGATTATTATTTTTGTCTTCTTTTTTTCTTTTTTATTTTTAATATATATATACATATAACTTAAAACACCATGAATTTTTAACCCATGTAACGAGTTTTCGGTTAATGACTCTTAGACCAGATGGTCTTTAGGCATTAGATGTTGAAACACCTCTATGAGCTTAGTAACTCGGGTCGCAAATATTTATATGTATATAGTGCATTTGCTTGATTCCCTTAAGCTTTTCTCCTCAACCCATGTAACAAGTGTTGGGCCGATAGCTCCCAAGTCAGTTAACTTTAGGGTATTAGGTGTTAAAACACCCCTTTGAGCTTAATTGCTTATGTTAGAGAGGCTACGAAACCAAACTTATCTATATTTTTATTATTATCATATTTTTTTCCTTTTTTTTAATTATATACTATCCCTTTCCCTTGGTTGTTACCTTTAACAAAAGAACATAAATAATGTAATAATCCAATATGCAACCCATAATCATATGTTGAAGTGTGTGTGTGTGTGTAAATTAAGGTTTAAGAATACATGTTAAATATATGAGCAGACTTAAGTGATAACAATGGAAGAGTTTGTAAATCTGAATATTTCAAGAAGTATTATGATAGACCTTGTTATGAATGATTACTAAGATGCGTCTCAAGAGTCATAAAAGATTCTCCTTACTCTGCCATTATAGTAACAATCATTTTACACATGCTTTATGAAATAGAAAACACAGTTTTTGTTTTAGCTACTACCCTCTCCCCCCAACTAAAACAAGACATTGTCCTCAATGTTTAAAGGTAGAAAGATAGAGTATAGAAGATATCACCTAAAATAATAAACACTAACAAACCTGAAACACATTGAAAAAAAAAAGAAACAACAAAACACAATAATAAAATCAAAAGACACAAAGATTCACAAATGGAGGCTCAAATCCAATCTAAGCTTTTTACGGCTTTCCTTAGTTGACTAATTTATGCGACTCATGGAAGGATCAATTATAGGAATGAAAGATTATAGTTGGTCAATCAATTGTTCAGTAGTAGCAGCAGAGATTATGATTTGTCGTGCAGAAGATGTTAGAAATTCTTGTTCCACAGCGTGATCAAAGAAAAGACAACAACTTATTATAATAACCACTAACATTTAACAAACCTATGGGTTTATGGTGAATGTGCAGTTGGGCCCAAGAGGAAATATGAAATATCTCTTCCAATGTGCCTAGACCACCTGGTAAAGCAATGAAGGCATCAGCATGGTTAAACATTGCATTCATTCGAGCTGACATTGTAGAGACCTGAAGTTCCTCTCCAATTGCTTTTCCAATGATGTCCCCTTATGCTAAAGCTTCGGGGACGACCCCTAAAACTTGACTAACTCCTAAAAATGCAACTATTGACACACCTCCCATTAACCCAAGACTGTCTTCCCCATATACTAAATGAATCTTTCTCTCAGCTAGCACTTGACCAAAATGATTTACTGATTCTAAAAACTCCTTTTCTTTCCCAGGACTAGATCCACCGAAAACAGAAATATTTCTTATGTGATGATCTAAGAAACTTGCCATTTCTACACACTTCAGTATTTGTTGAATGTATAGGTTGAGTAGAAATGAAAGGAAGGAAAAGAGGGTTTTATAGATGAGAAATTAGAAAGGCAATCATATCACCTATATGTAGGCCATCTAAAGTCTCACACACTCTCTCTCTTTATTTATTTACTTTTAAAAAAAGCATGTATATGTACAAGTAGTTATGATTGTGTCTCACATCTTCCCTTGGTTTTACGTCCAAAAACAGCTTAAATGCCCTCTATGGGTCGAGGATAGGCTTCCCATCCAGTTTTCTTAAAAACTGGCAAATAGGGTTTTTTTTAGTCAGATTTCCAAGACTAAGTTGATCATGTTCTTTATGAAATAGTAGCCATAAATCATGAATTGCACGATGCACATCTCCACTAGGATGTGTCTCAAGAGTCAACAGAAGGTTATCTAAAGACTCCTTACTCAGGTCATCCTTAATGAATTGTATTTTATCTTCACGGTTTATAGATACCCTTCCTAAAGAATGACATTGTGTATTACAAGTCCATCTAGCACATCGATGACACACTTTCAGTCGTTTTGCACGACGTTTCATTGCAAAACTGCTTTTACCTGTTTCAAGCATGTGTGAAATGAAGGAGTTAGAGGACTCCCCTGATAATCAGACTTTTGCTTCAATCAACTAGCGAATATCTTCAGGAATTCCATGATTCATTAACAATCTCAATCTTGCACATCTCATTGTCAAGAATGCATCTTCGAAATATTTGATCAAGACAATATTTGAATAAATAAGGGTCATCCCAATAAAAGTTCTTCACTTCATTCAAGAACTTTCTTTTATCTTGGGTGCTCCAATGAGCTGGCAATTGTCCTGAAACAAGAAAATTAACAATATTAGCAAACCAAGGCATTGTAAAGACAGATAGTAAAGATTCATCGGGAAAGTAGTCATCGATTGGTGTAATGTTAGTTTTCGAATCTGTTGTCAATCTTGACAAATGATTTGTAACAACTTTTTCGTTGGCTTTCTTATCTTTGATTGTGATATCAAATTCTTGAAGTAACAAAATCCACCGCACCAATCTAGCCTTAGAATCTTTCCTAGAAAGAAGATATTTCAATGCTACATGATCACTAAAAACAACAACAGGTGAGCCAACAAGATAAGACCTGAATTTTTTACATGCAAATACTACTGTAAATAATTCTTTTTCAGTGGTGGTATAATTCATTTGAGCACTATTTAAAGTTTTACTTGCATAGTAAATTACATAAGGTTTCTTATCTTTTCTTTGTCCCAAAACAGCACCTACGGCATAATCACTAGCATCACACATTATCTCAAAAGGTAATGACCAATCAGGAGGTTGAATGACAGGAGCACAAGTAAGCAAGTTTTTAAGTTTAACAAAGGCTTTTTCACAATGTTCAGTCCATTCAAAAATATTATCCTTTGTTAGAAGGTTACTTAAGGGTTTAGATATTATGCTAAAATCTTTGATGAACCTTTAATAAAAACCAG
Source organism: Populus ilicifolia (assembly GCA_015708895.1). Taxonomy (NCBI): domain Eukaryota; kingdom Viridiplantae; phylum Streptophyta; class Magnoliopsida; order Malpighiales; family Salicaceae; genus Populus; species Populus ilicifolia. The sequence continues at coordinate 29,034 of SRLM01002718.1, read as the reverse complement.
CATGTCCTAAGAATGATCGAACATCTTTAATAGATTTTGGTGTTGGCAAGTTTGCAATTAACTCGATTTTAGATTTGTCAACCTCAATTCCTTTTGATGAAACAATGTGACCAAGTACAATGCCGTTTGTTACCATAAAGTGACATTTTTCCCAATTCAGCACAAGATTCTTCTCTTCACACCTGGTTAAAACCTTTTCTAAGTTAGTCAAACAATCATCAAATGAATCGCCAAAAATAGAAAAATCATCCGTGAAAATCTCAAGAAAATGTTCAACCATATCACTAAATATACTAAGCATGCATCTTTGAAATGTGGTTGGTGCATTACATAATCCAAAAGGCATCCTTCGATATGCAAAAGTACCAAATGAACATGTGAAAGTAGTCTTCTCTTAATCTTCTAATGCAATTTCAATTTGATTATAACCTGAATAGCCATCTAGGAAACAATAAAATTCATAACCTACAACTTTTTCTAGGATTTGATCCATGAAAGGTAATGGAAAATGATCTTTTCTAGTCATTTAATTAAGTTTCTTATAGTCAATGCATATGCACCAATCGGTAATAGTTTTAGTAGGAATTAACTCGTTGTTCTCATTTGTTATCATAGTGACTCTAGACTTCTTGGGTACAACTTGGTTAGGACTTACCCATTTGCTATTAGAAATAGGATAAATGATTTCATTATCTAGAAGCTTAATGACTTTATTTTTCACTACTTCTTTCATATTAGGATTTAGCCTTCGTTGGATTTCTCTAAAGGGTTTAGCAGTTTTCTCCAAATAAATTATGTGTGTACAAATCAAAGGACGAATTCCTTTTATATCAGCTATGGTCCATCCTAATGTATTTTTTTGCATTTTCAGAGTTTGTAATAACTTACCTTCTTGATGTGCATTAAGTTTGGAAGAGATTATTACCGGAAAAGTTTCATTTTCTCCCAAAAATGAGTATTTGAGATTTGATAGCAACGACTTCAAATCAGGTTTGGGTGGTTGAACACTTAAAGGTATGGATTTAATTGATCGTGGTGGTAATTCCTCAATTTATAGCCTCCAATTACTTGTCTTTGATTCTTCCTAAAAATAAATCATTTGCAAATCATCAGATTCATCAATCTTAATTTCACTGGAAGTGGTTGGAAATTGATCATAAATTAATTTTTCTGTAAAGTCCACTTACTGTAAATCATTATCATCTCTAGGTTGCTTGCAAATGTTGAAAATATTCATTTCCAATGTCATGTTTCCAATTGATAGCTTCATCAGTCCATTCCTACAATTAATCAATGCGTTAGAAGTTGCAAGAAATGGACGTCCTAAAATAACAGGAAATGAATTACATACTTCAATAGGTTGTGTGTCCAAGATAATAAAATCCACAGGATAAATGAATTTATCGACTTGTACTAACACATCTTCAATTATTCCTCTAGGCACTTTTATAGATCTATCAGCAAGTAAAAGAGTTATAGAAGTTGGTTTTAACTCACCTAGATTGAGACTCTGAAAAACTGAATATGGAAGTAAATTCACACTAGCACCAAGATCAAGTACAGCTCTTTCAATTTTATGCTCTCCAATAAAGCAAGAAATTGTAGGACAACCAAGGTCTTTATATTTCAAAGCATTATTGTTCTGAAGAATAACACTTACTTGTTCGGCTAAAAAAACTTTCTTTTTCACATTCAGTTTCCTCTTCACAATGCATAGATCTTTCAAAAATTTAGCATAGGAAGGAATCTGTTTAATAGCATCCAGCAAAGGTATACTGATTCTTACCTGTTTGAAAGTTTCAAAAATTTCAGAGTTGTGGTTGACTTTCCTTTATTTGGTTATGACCTGAGGAAAGGGAAGTGCTGGCAGAGAATCTGTCTTTTCTTTGCAATTTTCAGATTCAACCCCTTCCTTATCCTTAGAGATTGACTCATCATCTTTCATATAAGGTTCAAGAAAGGGTTTTCAATAACCTTACCACTGCGAAGAGTAGTGACTGATTTGTCTTAATCCATGTGTTGGCTTCCGAAACTACTTGCATTTGCATTGTATTACCCCTTGGGATTTTGTTGTGGTTAAGATGGAAACTTACCTTTCTCTTGGAAACTGAGAGCAGATGTTAATTTTGCAAGTATCTTTAAAATCTGTCATGTTTTGAGCAAGTTGAGTATTGATTATCTTTTGCTTTTCAATGAATGCATGCAATGTTTCCTCAAGATTTCTTTTAGGAGGTGGAGCATAAGGAGGTGCATATCCATGAGAATTTTGGAAATTATAGTGTGTTTGAAATGGTGGTTGTGAAGTTTGTGCATTATTGTTCTCAGTCTTCCAACTAAAATTTCGATGATTTCTCCAACCAGGGTTGTATATTTATGAGTATGGGGTGTGGTTGACCCTTTGGAAACTGTTTGAAGCATGGGCTTGTTCATGGAGACATTCCTTACAAGAAGGCAAGGTTGGACAGTTATCGGTTGAGTGTTCATTTGTTTCACATATTTGACACGCAATGTTTTTAACAAATTTTAATTGACCACTCTTTTTCAATTTTAGTGCCTTGACTTTTCTAGGTAAAGATGCAAACTTGGCTTGAAGGTCATGATCTTTCCTAAGGTTGTACATACCTCCACTAGATGTATGAAGTTGAGTTTTACTTGGTGCCTCATAAGTACCCGCGGTGTCCTAATTTTAAGCATTTTTAGCTAACAAGTCTAAGTACTCCATTGCTTCATTAGGGTCTTTATTTTTAAAAGTTCCATTGCACATCAATTCAACCATTTGCCTATCTTTAGGTGTTAACCTTTCATAAAAATGTGAAACCAATCTCCATGTTTCAAAACCATGATGAGGGCAAGTACTAAGTAAGTCTCGATACCTATCCCAACATTGGTAAAATGTTTCTCCTGGTTTTTGAGTGAAAGTGGTGATTTGTCTTTTAAAAGAGTTTGTTCTATGAGATGGGAAAAACTTCTTTAAAAACTGTTGTTGCATTTCATCCCAAGCACGAATGGATCCTAGTCTCAAATTTTGTAACCATGTTTTAGCTTTATTTTTTAATGAAAAAGAAAAAAGCTTTAATCTGATGGTGTTCATGCTGCAATTTAAATTATTATATGTGTTACAGACCTCCTCAAATTCCCTTAAATGCAAGTATGGATTTTTCAATTCTAAACCATGAAAAGAAGGTAAAAGTTGAATAATGCCTCGCTTAAAATTAAAATGTGGTGCATCGGGAGGAAAAACTATGCAAGATGGTACACTTGTTCTTGTTGCATTCATGTGGTCTCTAAGTGTTCTAACACGGTTATTCTCATTATGAAGTGATTGATTATCTTCTTCAGCCATATTTTCTGAAAATGATGAGGATACCCTACAAAGTCTATCACTTGATGTACGTGACCATACTCTCATGCACGTGCAAGAATAGAATAAATGGAAAAAAGAAAACAAAAAAAGAAACAAGAAAAATAAGAAACAAAGTTATATACAAGAAAAAGTGAAAAGAGAAAATAAAATAAATATTATAATTTATACAAAACTTACCTCCTCGGCAACGGCGCCAAAAACTTGACACGACGACAAGATTGATGTCTTCTCCCAAGTGCAGAAGTGTCTAAATAATAAATAACCTGGCAAGACTGGGGTCGAACCACATGGAGGTTATTATACAAATTATAAATAACAATAAAACAACAACAACAACAACAACAACAGTAATAATAATAATAATAATAATAATAATACTAATAATAATAATAATAACGATAATAAAGAAGACGAAGAAGATGAGAACTTTGAGATGAAATATTAAAGTAAGGATTAAACAATGATAATAACAAATGTCAAGGTTAGAGGTTCTACTAACGGTATGTCAAACAAGTATAGTATAAACTCTTATTATTCAATTGGAAACCACACATAAAGGAGGTTTCAATTAGATTATAGATTGTTAACATGATCACATTAGTCATCTTATTCAATAAATGCTAATACTTGTAAATTTCATCAAGCATTCATGATTATAACTTATGTTAACAACAAATCAAGTTCCTTTCATAGCTTAGGTGTCGGTTATACAATACAATATGGGCTATAAAAGTGCCAAGCATTTGTTATACCAAGTTTTATACAACATAAATCAAGATTAATTATTTAACAAGAAAAGTATTAAAGAGTAAACAAGATAACAAATATAAAACATGTTAGTATCAAACATTAAAGTCCATATTAAGTTTACACTATACTTATTCTTACACTATTAGTGTAACCTTTTCACCTTAACATAATAAACTTAACTAGACATAATGAAAGAAAGAAGAATAGATAAACAAAATAAGAACATAAATAAGATAAGAGTTACCAAAGCAAAGGAAATGAATTGAAAGGCATAAATTTCATATTAATGAAAGCAAAGCATAAACATTACAAAAAAATACAAAGAGAGAAAACAAGAACATGATCTTAATCTGGACACCAAGATGCCTAAATGCATGGCAAATGCATCCTTTTATAGGCCAAAATTGGGAACTATTGATTTGATGACTAATTGATGAGTATGTGGCCAACCTTTGACTTGGTGACAATCCTTATCATCTCTTGTCTGCCCAAAACGTAATTGATAATGTCAAAATTAGAGCCACTTGAAAACATGAAACTTCTAGGAAATTGTCTCAGCTTTCTTGTGTAGAAACTTCAGCTCATTTCAACTTCTAAAACTCCAGATATGGCCAAAATACTGAACAATGCTCGGGCTGGAGGACATATTCGGGCGTCTTTATTTTTGCAACAATTTGGACTTAAAAATAGCCTTTTTAGATCATGGGCTCCATATAAAAGTTGTAGGCCTATGTCTTACCTTTCTATTCATATAAAGTAGACCTAAATCTAAGATTTATAGCTCCAGATATGACCTAATTACCGAATAGTGTTTCGGTTTGGATTACCTAAATCTTTTCTAAGTTTAATCATCTCTTTGCCTTTGCAATTGAAGGTCTTAAAGTCATCAATCAATCCTTTTATTTATGTAATAGGCCTGCATTTAAAATAGTCATTTACCACAAATTAAAGGTATCTTCTATTATTGGATAGATTATTATAAAACATACTTTAGTTAAGGAGTTATTGATACTTCAAGTGCAAAATGATGATATAAAACCATGATAAAAATACACTTTTGAGTACTAATTAGTAACAAAATCCACCACACCAATCTAGTCTTAGAATCTTTCTTAGAAATAAGATATTTCAATGCTGCATGATCACTAAAAACAACAACAGGTGAGCCAACAAGATAAGACCTAAATTTTTTACATGCAAATACTACTACAAGTAATTTTTTTTGAGAAGTGGTACAATTCATTTGAGTACTATTTAAAGTTTTACTTGCATATTAAATTACATAAGGTTTCTTATCTTGTCTTTGTCCCAAAACAGCACATACGGCATAATCACTAGCATCACATATTATTTTAAAAGGTAATGACCAATCAGGAGGTTGAATGACAAGAGCATAAGTAAGGAAGTTTTTAAGTTTAACAAAGGTTTTTTCATAATGTTCAGTCCATTCAAAAATATTATCCTTTGTTAGAAGGTTACTTAAAGGCTTAGATATTATGCTAAAATCTTTGATGAACCTTCTATAAAAACCAGCATATTCTAAGAATGATCGAACATCTTTAATAGATTTTGGTGTTGGCAAGTTTGCAATTAACTCGATTTTAGATTTGTCAACCTCAATTCCTTTTGATGAAACAATGTGACCAAGTACAATGTCGTTTGTTACCATAAAGTGACATTTTTCCCAATTCAGCACAAGATTCTTCTCTTCACACCTGGTTAAAACCTTTTCTAAGTTAGTCAAACAATCATCAAATGAATCGCCAAAAATAGAAAAATCATCCGTGAAAATCTCAAGAAAATGTTCAACCATATCACTAAATATACTAAGCATGCATCTTTGAAATGTGGTTGGTGCATTACATAATCCAAAAGGCATCCTTCAATATGAAAAAGTACCAAATGGACATGTGAAAGTAGTCTTCTCTTGATCTTCTAATGGAATTTCAATTTGATTGTAACCCGAATAGCCATCTGGGAAACAATAAAATTCATGACCTGCAACTCTTTCTAGGATTTGATCCATGAAAGGTAATGGAAAATGATCTTTTCTAGTCATTGAATTAAGTTTCCTATAGTCAATGCACATGC
>SRLM01002718.1:6675-21733 GCA_015708895.1 Populus ilicifolia | reverse complement strand
AACATCTTTAATAGATTTTGGTGTTGGCAAGTTTGCAATTAACTCGATTTTAGATTTGTCAACCTCAATTCCTTTTGATGAAACAATGTGACCAAGTACAATGCCGTTTGTTACCATAAAGTGACATTTTTCCCAATTCAGCACAAGATTCTTCTCTTCACACCTGGTTAAAACCTTTTCTAAGTTAGTCAAACAATCATCAAATGAATCGCCAAAAATAGAAAAATCATCCGTGAAAATCTCAAGAAAATGTTCAACCATATCACTAAATATACTAAGCATGCATCTTTGAAATGTGGTTGGTGCATTACATAATCCAAAAGGCATCTTTCAATATGAAAAAGTACAAAATGGACATGTGAAAGTAGTCTTCTCTTGATCTTCTAATGCAATTTCAATTTGATTGTAACCCGAATAGCCATCTGGGAAACAATAAAATTCATGACCTGCAACTCTTTCTAGGATTTGATCCATAAAAGGTAAAGGAAACTGATCTTTTCTAGTCACTAAATTAAGTTTCCTATAGTCAATGCACATGCACCAACCAGTAACAGTTCTAGTGGGAATTAACTCGTTGTTCTCATTTGTTATCATAGTGACTCCAGACTTCTTGGGTATAACTTGGGTAGGACTTATCCATTTGCTGTCAGAAATAGGATAAAGGATTTCATTATCTAGAAGCTTAATGACTTCATTTTTCACTACTTCTTTCATGTTAGGATTTAGCCTTCGTTGTATTTCTCTAGAGGGTTTAGCATTTTTCTCCAAATAAATTTTGTGTGCACAAATCAAAGGACTAATTCCTTTTATATCAGCTATGGTCCATCCTAATGCATTTTTTTGCATTTTCAGAGTTTGTAATAACTTACCTTCTTGATGTGCATTAAATTTGGAAGATATTATTACCAGAAAAGTTTCAAATTCAGTTTTGGTGGTTGAACACTTAAAGGTATGGACTTAATTGATTGTGGTGGCAATTCCTCAAATTGTGGCCCCTAATTACTTGTCTTTAGTTCTTCCTAAAAATAAATCATTTGCAAATCATCAGATTCATCAATCTCAATTTCACTAGAAGTGGTTGGAAATTGATCATGAATTAATTTTTTAGTAAAGTCCACTTCTTGTAAATCATTATCATCTCTAGGTTGCTTGCAAATGTTGAAAATATTCATCTCGAATGTCATGTTTCCAATTGATAGCTTCATCAGTCCATTCCTACAATTAATCAATGCGTTAGAAGTTGCAAGAAATGGACATCCTAAAATAACAGAAAATTAATTACATACTTCAACAGGTTGTGTGTCCAAGACAATAAAATCCACAAGATAAATGAATTTATCAACTTGTACTAACACATCTTTAATTATTCCTCTAAGCACTTTTATAGATCTATCAGCAAATAAAAGAGTTATAGAAAGTGGTTTTAACTCACCTAGATTGAGACTCTGAAAAACTGAATATAAAAGTAAATTCACACTAGCACTAAGATCAAGTAAGCCTCTTTCAATTTTATGTTCTCCAATAAAGCAAAAAATTATAGGACAACTAGGGTCTTTATATTTCAAAGCATTATTATTCTGAAGAATAACACTTACTTGTTCGGCTAAAAAAACTTTTCTTTTCACATTCAGTTTCCTCTTCACAGTGCATAGATCTTTCAAAAATTTAGCATAGAAAGGAACCTGTTTAATAGCATCTAGTAAAGGTATATTGATCCTTACCTGTTTGAAAATTTCAAAGATTTCAGAGTTGTAATTCACTTTTCTTTGTTTGATCATGGCTTGAGGAAATAGAAGTACTAGCGGAGAATCAGTCTTTTTCTAGCAATTTTCAGATTCAACCCCTTCCTTACCCTCAGAGATTGACTCATCATCTTTCTCATAAGGTTCAAGAGAGGGTTTTGCAGTAACCTTACCACTGCGAAGAGTAGTGATTGATTTGACTTGATCCATGTGTTGACTTCCGAAACTACTTGCATTTGCATTGTATTACCCCTTGGGATTTTGTTGTGGTTGAGATGGAAACTTACCTTTCTCTTGGAAACTGAGAGCAGATGTTAATTTTGCAACAGTACCTTTAAAATCTGTCATGTTTTGAGCAAGTTGAGTATTGATTATCTTTTGCTTTTCAATGAATGCATGCAATGTTTTCTCAAAATTTCTTCTAGAAAGTGGAGCATAAAGAAGTGCATATCCATAAGAATTAAGATATAGATTGAAAGTTAAGACATACACTTATAACTTTCATATGGATTTCAAGATTTAAAAAGACCATTTTCAAGTCGAAATTGTAGCAACAACAAAAAAGTTTGAATCTGTCTTGCATCCCGAATATTTTTCAGTGTTTGGCTCATATTTGGAGTTTAGAAGTCCAAATGACCTCCATTATTTTTCTAGAAAGCTGAGACAATTTCCTACAACTTTCATGTATTCAAGTGGTTCCAATTTTGGTGTTAGCACTTTTCATTAATATCTTGTTTATTCCTTTCATTTCATTTCCTTTACTTCAATAGCTTTTATTTTATTTATGTTCTTATTTTATTTATTTATTTTTCTTTCTTTCATTATGTGTAGTTAAGTATGTCAAGATGAAAAGGTTATACTAATGGTGTAAGAATAAGTATAGTGTAAACTTAATATGGACTTTAATGTTTGATACTAACATATTTTATATTTGTTATCTTGTTCACTCTTTAATACTTTGTTTATTAAATGACTAATCTAGATTAATGTTGTATAACACTTGGTACAATAAATACTTGACACTTTCATAGCCCATACTGTATGATATAACTAACACTTGAGCTATTAAAGGAACTTGATTTGTTGTTAACATAAGTTATAATCACGAATGCCTTGCAAGATTTGTAAGTATTAGCATTAATCGAATAAGATAACTAATATAATCATCTTAACAATTTATAATTTGATTGGAACCTTCTTTGTGTGTGGTTTCCAATTGAATAATAAGAGTTTATACTATACTTGTTTGACATACCATTAGTGGATCCTCTAACCTTGTATTTGTTGTTATCATTGTTTAATCATTATATTAATCTTCCATATCAAAGTTCTCATCAACTTTTTCTTCTTCTTTATTGTTACTACTACTACTACTACTACTATTGTTGTTGTTGTTGTTATTGTTGTGTTATTGTTATCTATAATTTATACAATTAACATCCTTGTGGTTGACCCCGGTCTTGCCGAGTTACTTATTACTTTGACATTTTTGCACTTGGGAGAAGACATCAATCTTTTAGTCGTGTCAAGTTTTTGGCATCATTGCTGAGGAGGTAAGTTTTTGGATAAATTATAGTATTTATTTTATTTTCACTTTTCACTTTTCTTCTATATAACTTTGTTTCTTTTCTTTTGTTTCTTCTTCTTTTGTTTTCTTTTTTCTTTTATTCTATTCCTACACGTGCATGAGAGTGTGGTCATGTACATTAAGTGGTAGACTTTGTAGGTTTTCCTCATCATTTTCAGAAAATATGGCCCAAGAAGATAACCAGTTATTTCATAATGAGAATAATGAGAATAACCATGCTAGAACACTTAGAGACCACATGAATCCCACAAGAACAAGTGCACCCTCATGCATAGTTTTCCTTTCTGGTGTATCTAATTTTAATTTTAAGTCAGACATAATTCAACTTTTACTTTTTTTTTATGGCTCAGATTTAGAAAATCCATACTTGCATTTAAGAGAATTTGATGAGGTTTGTAACACGTATAATGACTTAAATTATAGCATGAATACCATTAGATTAAACCTTTTTCCTTTTCTATTAAAAGATAAAGCTAAAAATATGGCTATAAGATTTGAGACCAGGATCCATTCATGCTTGGGATGAAATGCAACAATAGTTTTTAAAGAAGTTTTTTCTATCTCATAAAACAAACTTTTTCAAAAGACAAATAACCACTTTTTCTGAAAAACCAAGAGAAATATTTTACCAATATTGGGATAGGTATAAAGACTTTCTTAATACGTGCCTTCATCATGATTTTGAAACATGGAGATTGATTTCACATTTTTATGAAAGGTCAACACCTAAAGATAGGCAAATGGTTGAATTGATGTGCAATAAAACTTTTGAAGATGAAGACTCTAATGAAGCAATAGAGTACTTGGACTTGTTAGTTGAAAATATACAAAATTAGGACTAGTATTGAAAAAGGGTGGTCAATTAAAATCTGTTCAAAATATTATGTGTCAAATCTATGAAACCAATGAACACCCAACCAATGACTATACAACCTTACCTTTTCTTAAGGAATGTTTCCATGAACAATCTCATGCTTTAAATAGTTTTCAAATGCTCAATCATAAGCCATACTCATAAACATATAACCCTGGTTGGAGAAATCACTCAAATTTCAGTTGAGAGAGTGATAACAATAATACACAAACTTCATAACCACCGTTTAAAGCACACTATAATTTCTAAAATTCTCATGGATATGCATCTTTTTATGCTCTACCCCCTAGAAGAAATCTTGAGGAAACATTGTATGCATTCATTGAAAGCAAGAGACAATCAATACTCAACTTGCTCAAAATATGAGAGATTTTAAAGATACTCTTGCGAAATTGACATTTGGTCTCAATTTCTAAGAGAAAGTTAAGTTTTCATCTCAACCACAACAAAATCTCAAGGGAAAATACAATGCAAATGTAAGTAGTTTTGGAAGCCAACACATGGATCAAGTTAAATCAATCACTACTTTTCACAGTAGTAAGGTTATTGAAAAATCCAGTCTTGAACCTTGTGAGAAAAATAATGAGTTAATCTCTGAGGGTAAGGAAAGGGTTGTATCTGAAATTTGCAAAGAAAAGACTGATTCCTTCCAACACTTTCATTTCTTCATGTCATGACCAAACAAAGGAAAGTCAATCACAACTCTGAAATCTTTGAAACTTTCAAACAGGTAAGAATCAATATACTTTGCTGGATGCTATTAAACAAGTTCCTTCCTTTGCTAAATTTTTGAAAGATTTATGCATTATAAAGAGGAAGCTGAATGTGAAAAAAAAAGCCTTTTTAGTCGAATAAGCAAGTGTCCTTCTTCAGAACAATAATGCTTTGAAATATAAGGATTCAGGTTGTCCTATAATTTCTTGCTTTATTGGAGAACATAAAATTAAAAGAGTCTTACTTAATCTTGGAGCTAGTGTGAATTTACTACCATATTCAGTTTTTCAAAGTCTCAATCTAGGTGAGTTAAAACCAACTTCTATAACCCTTTTGCTTACTAATAAATCTGTAAAAGTGCTCAGAGGAATAATTGAAGATGTGTTAGTACAAGTCGATAAATTCATTTATCCTCTAGATTTTATTATCTTGGATACATAACCTATTAAAACATGTAATTCATTTCTTGTTATTTTATGACATCTATTTCTTGCAAGTTCTAATACATTAATTAATTGTAAGAATGGACTGATGAAGCTATCATTTGAAAACATGACATTGGAGATGAATATTTTCAACATTTGCAAACAACCTGGAGATGATAATGAATTACAAGAAGTAGATCATATTAAGGAATTAGTTTATGATCAACTTGAATCTATTTTAAGTAAAAATGAGTTGGATGAATTTGAAGATTTGCAAATGATTTATTCTTGAGAAGAAATCATGAATGAAAAAGGCATCAAAAAAATTAACACGAATCTTTTGTCAATAATGACAAAAGATTCAACATCCAACATCACATCAATCAATGATTACTTTCCTAATGAATCCTTACTTTCTCTTAGTCCAATGCCTTGATATGATAAAAATAATATTTTTCTTACTTGAGGAGATTTGTCAGCTCATTGGAGTATCCAAGACAAAAGAAATTTCTTGAGTGACATGCAAAACTTTTGTTGGGATGACCCCTAGTCAAATATTTCAAAGTTTCATTCGTAATAATGAGGTAAGTAGTATCATTAAATTTTGTCATTCTGAAGCATGTAGGAATTATTTCTTGTAAAAAACGATAGCCACAAAAATGTTTTAAAACAAATTTTATTGGCCTACCATATTTAATAACTCATGCATTCTATAAAAACTTGTGAAAATTGTCAAAAGTCGAGATTCATTTCAAAACATAACGAATCTTTAGATAATATTTTATTTATTTTTGAGACATATCTTGGTGGAGATGTGGATTGTGCTTCTCATGATTTATGACCCCATTTCCATAAAGAATATGATCGATTTAGTATTGGAAATATGACTAAAAAAAACCCTGTATACCAATTTTTAAGAAAACTGGATGGGAAGTGTATCCACAATCCATAGAGGGCGTTTAAGCCGTTCTTGGAGGTAAAACCAAGGGAAGATGTGAGCCACAATCACAACTACCTGTACATACATATATTTTTTTAAAATAAATAAATAAAAAGAGAGAAAGTGTGTATAAGACTCCAACTGACCTACATATAGGTGGTATGATTATCTTTTTAATTTCTTATCTATAAAATCCTTTCTTCCTTCCTTTTATTTTTACTCAACTCATACGTTCAACAAATATAGAAGTGTGTAGAAATGGCAAGCTCTTCAGGTCATCACATAAGAAATATTTGTGTTTTTAGTGGATCTAGTCTTGGAAAAGAAAAGGAGTTTTTAGAATCAGTAAATCATCTTGGTCAGGTGCTAGCTGAGAGAAAGATTCATTTAGTATATGGGGGAGGTAGTATTGGGTTAATAGGAGTTGTGTCCATAACTGTATTTTTAGGAGGTAGTCAAGTTTTAGAGGTCGTCCCCAAAGCCTTAGCACAAGGGGATATTATTGGAAAAATAATTGGAGAGGAACTATAGGTCTCCATAATGTTTGCTTGAATGAATGCAATGTTCAACCATACTGATGTCTTCATTGCCTTATTAGGTGGTCGGGCATATTGGAAGAGATTTTTCATATCTCATCTTGGGCTCAACCACACATTCACCATAAACTCATAGATCTGTTAAATGTTAATGGTTATTATGATAAGTTATTGTCATTTCTTGATCATGCTGTAAAACAGAAATCTCTAACATTTTCGACACGACAAATTATAATCTTTGCTACTATTACTCAACAATTGATTGACCAACCATAATATTTCATTCTTGTTATTAATCCTGCTATGAGTCGCATAAATTTATCATCTTTGGAAAGCTGTAAAAAGCTTAGATTAGATTTTAGTCTTCATTTGTGAATCGTTGTGTCTTTTGCTTTTATTATTTTATTTTGTTGTTTTTTATATTTGTTGAAGTGTGTTTCAGGTTTGTTAGAGTTCGTTATTTTAGGTGATGTCTTCTATACTATATCTTTCTATATTAGGACATTGAGGACAATGTTTCATTTTTGTTGGGGGGAAAGGGTTGAAAAAAAATTAACTAACTGTATTTTCTATTTCATAAAGCATGTGTAAAATTGTTGTTACTAGGATGACAGAGTAAAGGACCTTTTTTGTTCAAGTGACTCTTGAGATGCATCTTAGTAACCATTCTTAACAAGGTCTATTATAATACTTCTTGAAATATTCAGGTTTATAAACTCTTGCATTGTTATTACTTAATTCTGCTCATATACTCATTAAACATGTATTCTTAAACCTTAATTTTCACACATATACTTTAGCATATGATTGTGGATTGCAAATTAGAATATTACTTATTTTTTTATCATCATTTTAAGTATAAAACCTTGATAAAAATACACTTTTAAGTACTAATCACACCCCTCAACCAATTTATTACTAGTCCCCTAGTAATCAAAGTGTTAAAATAGAAAAACTATTTACAAATTCCACAAAGTAAGGTATTCATCATTCAACTTCTATTAATCTATTGGGATAAATAAACTCTCATTAAATTTATATATTTGCTCAATACCTCTTAAACAAGATATTAATAAACCTTTTTTTTCTCAATATATCAAAACATAGTTATGGGGCTTTTCTTGGAAGAAAACAAAATTTTTATTCTAATGTTTAAGGTTAACTTTCTTGAGTTGGGATTATTAGTTTTTTTCTTTTTTATTTCTTATTTATATATATATATTTTTTAAAACACCATGCATTTTTAACTTGTGCAGAAATGTGTTCCACCAACACTTATCATGGCGCGAGGGATTCGAAATCGACTCAAAATATTTTCTTTCAAAAACTTTATCACTATTTTGTGATCATTGTTTCGACTTGAAATTGCCTCTATCCATTTTGAAACATAATCTACTGCGACTAATATGTACAAGAAACCAAGTAGAGGAAATGGACCCATGAAATCTATACCTAATAGTCAAAGATCTTAATGACAAGAATAAGATTTAAAGGCATCATATGATGTTTTGAAATAGATTTTAACTTTTGATAATTTTCACAAGTCTTGCAAAATGTATGTGAGTCCTTGAACATGATGGGCTAGTAAAATCCACTTTGTAAGATTTTTACAGTTGTATTTCTTGATAAGAAATGGCCCCCACATGCCTTAGAATGATAATATTTAATGACACTACTTACTGGTAATCCAGTTTAATTTTATTCTTAAAACATATTAAATTTGTAATGAATATTTGGATGAATATTATTTAACATTAGTTTTATATTTTTAAAGTTTAATACAATTTTATTTGGTTAATTAGTTTTTTTACTATTAATAAATAATTTTTTAATATTTTAAATCAATAATGATAGCTTTACAAAAGGAACCAAACCATCAGTATTTTACTGAGAGTTGCATAAAAATTACCACCCATATCATAATCACTGACAGATATATTTCATTGGTGTTTACCATTGATATTACCAATGTGCTATATCCATAAGTATTGTATAAAGAGTTTTGAAATATTTATTGCTCATGCCATAAGCATCGATAGCTAGCTCGTCTATTAGTGATTTACTGTTGGAAATATAAATATAATAAGTTTGTTGATAAAGTTCTTATAATAAATTTTTTTTGGTGCACTTTCCTTATTTGTAAAATTGTTGGTGTTTGAGTTTTTTTTATTGAAGTAGCGATGAAATTATCAAGTAATAATATTTTAATAGATATATTCTATTTATAATAATATTACTGATGAATTATATGTCTTATATTAATAAAATATATTTGTTAATAAAATTATTTAATGGTGTACTGAATGAATGAGGACAAAAGAATAATAATGTATGACACACTCTTGAGGTGGCTGCCCGCCCTAATGTAAATAGCTGTTCAATGAGGTGGCTTTGAGATTTATCCCAATATATTGTACAATCTTAGCGCCAAAACATACTAGTAAAAGATTTTGTAGGCATTAAAGCTTTATATAGTTATTCAAGCCCTCCCTTAGTACATTCACTAAGGTATTAAATTAATAAGATTCACTTCACTATAAAGGTGATATTTGAATATGTAGATAGCCGAGAGTCTCAAGTGCACGTCCTTCTCATCTAATCAATAGCTCTTCCACTATGACAAAACTACTTGTTGGACTAATCATTAGAATATGGAATTATTTCAATCAGTATACAAGGAGGATGTACAAATAATATATATATTGAATGATACATGAAGATCAACCTTTCTTCTCCAGGACCCTAATTTTCTGTTGGTCAAAATATACTTTTTGTCATCCTCTATAAAAATGAAACGAAAAAGATTCGCCTAGCAAGGGGAAAAATAAAGAGGGAACACAGAAATACCTGAAAAAAAAGAAAAAGAAAAAGGAGAGGGGATGAAGAGATTCTCAATGGAAATTGCAGTATCACAGGAGTGGCAAACTGAATAAATGAGTTAACTTGGGGTTCGATGCCCAGAAAAGAAGAATATTATTCATCCACCAAATAATTAATTAAAGAGCTTGAGATAATAGATTTGAAAGAACAAAGGCGTGAATATGTGGAAAAAGGAATAGAACACTAGTGGAAGCAACACTCTCATGCTTGTGATTTTATAAAATACGGGCAAGTTGGGAGTAGAAAGAGCACTAGAATATGATGCGCACCCAGAGCAAAGGAGGCAAGAGACTCAAAGCTTCAATAAAGTAAAAAAAGTTAGCTCCATGCGGACCCATACATTCTGATATTAGTGCTCCGATAATAAATATATGTTTTTTAGATAAATTGGAATCCGATTTGATTCTATCAAAAGCAAGGTTGGAATCCCGAAGTAAAACTCTTTACCGTCCATTTTTATAGTATTAGTGTGTATAACTTCAAATTAAACTAATGAATTAAGTTTAAACTTTACCAAAAAATTATAAAAGTATTTTTATAAGATAAGGTAAAATTCTAGGTAAATTAGAGTTCAAAAAGGCTTTGTGCTATAGGTTTATGAATTTTGTTGTTTATATTCTTTTGATTTATTGACTTTTTATTTGATAAAAACCCTTTTCCTATAAGAATGTGATAATTTATTTTGAAAATTTTTTAGTTTAACAAGAATCTTTAATGGGCTATAGCATAATTTTAAAGTATGATAAAGATTTATTAATAATAATTATTTTTTTATAAGGTTTCTTTATTCATCCTAGTTAGACAATAAAAGAAGAGCTGATGATATTTAATAACATATTGGTTTCTAGAATTATCAGATAACATTATAGGATATAAATAAGTCTTATATTAAACTTGTATTATTTTCTTTTCTTTTTCTCTTCTCACAAAATCATATGAAATTAACTTATGAGTGTTATTTTAATTTATTTCAGCAATAGCCTAAAGCTTGTATGAACTTAATTAATATTTTTCTTTCATCTAAAATCCACGACTTATTTGGGTCAAGGTTTGAGCTTACTAGTATAGGTTTTGGATCAATTTTATAAGTAGGTCAATTTAACCCACAAAGGTTGATTTATCATGGTTATTTTTTTAGAAGTACTTAAACTCTTGTAAGCCTAAGTTTTGGAAAACGTTTTGATCAATAATAATTCTAAAATTTTTAATTTAATATGCAAGAAAGATTCTTGCATTCTTTGGTTCTTGAATAAACTAAATCTAACTTATTAAATATTAATTGGGTTTGTGGTGTAATTCAACTTCATTTTAATAGTGCTAGTGCTTTGAGACAGGTTTTTATTATATTACACTCCTATTAGATCTTTTTTGACTTTTCAAAATCAGATCTTAATTTTTATTATGGGTTATGTAACTGCATGTTTATAAGGTTCCAAAAAGTGTTTGTCTATTATTTATTTTGACTACATCAGTTTGTTTATGTTATATTTGGGTTATTTATGAGCTAAATAAGTGATTAATTTTTTGCTTTTATTTTATTTTGCATATTCATTTTGTCCATAATTTGTATGAATTTGCATTACTACTCATGAAATTATAATCATAGTTTTATTTTGTTTATTTTTAATATATTTATTGATTCTTGAGTCTATATTTATAACTGGATTATATTACCAAAGCCCTTGAGTTTGGTTCATTGATTTTCAATTCCTAAATAACCACAAGAAGGTGAGTGACACAACTAAAAGATTGATGTCTTCTTCCAAGTGCAAGAGTATTGAAGTAATAAATAACTCAGCAAGACTAGGGTCGAACCATAAGGAGGTTAATTATACAAATTATAAATAACAATAATACAACAATAATAACAACAACAATAACAACAACAACAACAATAGTAATAACAATAATAATAATAATAATAGTAATAGTAGTAGTAGAAGTAAAGAAAAAGGAGAAGAAGAAGAAGATGATGAGAACTTTGAGATGAAATATTAATATAAGGATTAAACAATAATAATAAAAAATATCATGGTTAGAGGTTTTACTAATGGTATGTCAAAATTAGGAACTATTGATTTGATGACTAATTCATAAATAGGTGGCCAACTCTTGACTTGGTGACAATCCTTATCTTCTCTTGTCTGCCCAAAACATCATTGATAGAGTCAAAAGTGGAGCTACTTGAAAACATGAAAGTTGTAGGCAATTGTCTTAACTTTCTTGTGTAAACTATTCAGCTCATTTCGACTTCTAAAACTCCAGATATGGCCAAAATACTGAATAGTGCTAGGGCTGGAGGATAGATTCGGGCTTCTTTGTTGTTACAACAATTTGGACTTGAAAATAACCTTTTTAGATCATGGGCTCTATATGAAAGTTGTAGGCCTATGTCTTACCTTTCCATCCATATAAAGTAGACCTAAATCTTAGATTTATAGCTCTAGATATGACCTAATTACCGATCAGTGTTCGGGTTTGGATTGCACCGACATCTCTTTTCTAAGTTTGGCCATCTCTTTATCTTTTCAATTTCAATTCTTAAATTCATCAATCAATCCTTTCATTTATATGATAGGCTTTCATTTAAAATGAACATTTACTACAAATTAAAGGTATCTTATATTATTAAATATATTATTATAAAACATGTTTTAGTTAAGGAGTTATTGATACTTCAAGTGCAAACTGATGATATAAAACCTTGATAAAAATATACTTTTAAGTATCAATCATCATTTTTACTTAAAGTAGATTCAAGTTGATCATAAACTAATTCGTCAATATCATCTCCAAGTTGCTTGCAAATGTTAAAAATATTTATCTCCAATATCATGTTCCTAAATAATAGCTTCATCAATCCATTCCTACAATTAATCTATGCATTAGAAGTTGCAAAAAACTAACAACCTAAAGTAACAGGAAATGAATTATATGCTTGAACAGGTTCTGTGTCCAAGATAACAAAATCCACAGGATAAATGAATTTATCAACTTGTACTAACACATCTTTGACTATTCCTTTAGGCACTTTTACAGATCTATCGGCAAGTAAAATAGTTATACAAGTTGTTTTTAACTCACCTAGTTAAGACTTTGAAAAACTGAATATGGAAGTAAATTCACACTAGCTCCAAGATCAAGTAAGGCTCTTTCAATTCTATGTTCTCTAATAAAGCAACAAATTTTAGGACAACCAGGGTTTGTATATTTCAAAGCATTATTGTTTTGAAGAAAGACACTTACTTGTTTAGCTAAAAAGGTTTTTTTTTTCACATTTAGTTTTCTTTTCACAATGCATAGATCTTTCAAAAATTTAGCATAGGAAGGAACCTATTTAATAGCATCCACCGAAGTTACATTGATTCTTACCTATTTGAATGTTTTAAAGATTTCAGAGTTATGATTGACTTTCCTTTGTTTGATCATGGCTTGAGGAAATGGAAGCGCTGGTGGGGAATTAGTCTTTTCTTTGTAAATTTTAGATTTAACCCCTTCCTTACTCTCAGAGATTAACTCATCACCTTTCTTACAAGGTTCAAGAGTGGGTTTTTCAATAACCTTACCACTACGAAGAGTAGTGACTTATTTGACTTGATCCATATGCTAGCTTCCAAAGCTACTTGCATTTGCATTATATTGCTCCTTGGGATTTTGTTATGGTTGAGATGGAAACTTACCTTTCTCTTGAAAACTAAGATGGGATGTCAATTTTGTAAGAGTATCTTTAAAATCTGTCATGTTTTGAGCAAGTTGAGTATTGGTTGTCTCTTACTTTTCAATAAATGCATGCAATGTTTCTTCAAGATTTCTTTTTAGAGGTGGAGTTTAAGGAGGTGCATATCCATGAGAATTTTAGAAATTGTGGTGTATTTGAAATGGTGGTTATGAAGTTTGTACATTATTATTATCATTCTTCCAACTGAAATTTGGGTGATTTTTCCAACTAGGGTTGTATGTTTATGAGTATAGGTTATGGTTGGACTTTTGAAAACTGTTTAAAGCATGAGCTTGTTTAAGAAGACATTCCTTAAAAGAAGGCAAGGTTGGATAATTATTAGCTGAGTGTTTATTTTTTTCACATATTTGACACACAATGTTGTTAATAGATTTTAATTGACCATTTTTTTTTAATTTTAGTGCCTTAACTTTTCTAACTAAGGATGCAAACTTAGCTTGGAGGTCATGATCTTCTCTAAGGTTATACATGCCTCCACTAGATGTATGAGGTTGAGTTTTACTCGGTGCCTCATAAGTACCCGCGGTGTCCTAATTTTGAGCATTTTTAGCTAACAAGTCTAAGTACTTCATTGTATCATTAGGATCTTTATCTTCAAAATTAATTCAACCATTTGTCTATCTCTAGGTGTTAACCCTTCATAAAAATATCTCCATGTTTCAAAACTATGATGAGGGCAAGTATTAAGCAAGTCTTGATACCCATCCCAACATTGGTAAAATGTTTCTCCTGGTTTTTAAGTGAAAGTGCTGATTTGTCCTTTGAATGAGTTTGTTCTCTGAGATGGGAAAAACTTCATTAAAAACTATTGTTGCATTTTATCCCAAGTACAAATGGATCCTGGTCTCAAATTTTATAACTATGTTTTAGCTTTATCTTTAAATAAAAAAGGGAAAAGCTTTAATTTGATTGTGTTCATGCTGAATTTGAGTCATTATACATGTTGCAGACCTCCTCAAATTTCCTTAAATACAAGTATGGATTTTTCAATTTTAAGTCATGAAAAGAATGTAAAAGTTGAATAACGTCTGGCTTAAAATTAAAATGAGATGCATCAAGAGAAAAAACTATGCATGATGGTACACTTGTTCTTGTGGGATTCATGTGGTTTCTAAGTGTTTTAACACGTTTATTCTCAGTATTCTCATTACGAAGTGATTGATTATCTTCTTCAGCCATATTTTCTAAAACTGATGAGGATACCCTATCAAATCTACCACTTGATGTACATGACCACACTCTCATGCACGTGTAGGAATAGAATGAAAGAAAGAAGAAAACAAAAGACAATAAATAAAGTTATAAATAAGAAAAGTGAAAACATAAAATAAAATAAAATAAATACTATAATTTGTACAAGAACATACCTCCTTGACAACAACACTAAAAACTTGACATGATCAAAAGATTGATGTCTTCTCCCAAGTATAGGAGTGTTGAAGAAATAAATAACCTAGCAAGAGCGGGGTCGAACCATAGCAAGGTTAAATGTATAAATTATAGATGACAATAATACTACAACAACAACAATAACAACAACAACAACAACAACAACAACAATAATAGTATTATTAGTAATACCAATAATAATAATAAAGAAAAAGAAGGAGAAGAAGAAGA
>SRLM01002716.1:0-29503 GCA_015708895.1 Populus ilicifolia | reverse complement strand
ATTAATGCTAATACTTGTAAATTTCGTCAAGCATTCATGATTATAACTTATGTTAACAACAAATCAAGTTCCTTTCATAGCTCAGGTGTTGGTTATACCATACAGTATGGGTTATGAAAGTGCCAAGCATTTGTTGTATCAATTGTTATACAACATAAATCAAGATTAGTCATTTAACAAGCAAAATATTAAAGAGTGAACAAGATAACAAATATAAAACATGTTAGTATCAAACATTAAAGTCCATATTAAGTTTATACTATACTTATTCTTACACCATTAATGTAACCTTTTCACCTTGACATAATAAACTTAGCTAGACATAATGAAAGAAAGAAAAATAGATAAACAAAATAAGAACATAAATAAGATAAGAGTTAACAAAGCAAATGAAAGAAAATGAAAAGCATAAACTTGATATTAATGAAAGCAAAGCATAAGCAATACAAAATTACAAGAGAGAAAACAAGAGCATGATCTTGATCTGGACACCAAGATGTCTAAATGCATGGCAAATACCTCCTTTTATTAGCCAAAATTGGAAACTATTGATTTGATGATTAATTGATGAGTAGGTGGCCAACTCTTTACTTGGTGACAATCCTTATCTTCTCTTGTCTGCCCAAAACGTCATTGATAACCTCAAAATTAGAGCCACTTGAAAACATGAAAGTTGTAGGAAATTGTCTCAGTTTTCTTGTGTAAACAATTCACCTCATTTTCACATCTAGAACTCCAGATATGGTCAAAATACTGAACAGTGCTCAGGTTGGAGGATAGATTCAAGTTCTTTATTGTTGCAATAATTTGGACCTAAAAATGCCCTTTTTAGATCTTGGGCTCCATATGAAAGTTGTAGGCATATGTCTTACTTTTCCATCCATATAAAGTAGACCTAAATCTGAGATCTATAGCTCAAGATATGACCAAATTACCGAATAGTGTTCCTGTTTGGATTGCAGCAACATCTCTTTTCTAAGTTTGGCCATCTTTTTATCCTTTGTAATTTAAGTTCTTAAAGTCATCAATCAATCCTTTTATTTATATGATAGGCCTGCATTTAAAATGAACATTTGCCATAAATTAAAGGTATCTTATATTATTAGATAGATTATTATTAAACATACTTTAGTTAAGGAGTTACTGATACTTCAAGTGCAAAATGATGATATAAAACCATGATAAAAATGCACTTTTGAGCACTAATCACACCCCCCAACTAGCTTATTACTAGTCCCTAATAATCAAAGCATTAAAATAGAAAAACAATTTGCAAATTCTACAAAGCAAGGTATTCATCATTTAACTTCCATTACTCGATCCAGATAAACAAACTCTCGTTAAATTTATATACCTGCTCAATACCTCTTAACAAGATATTCATAAACCTTTCTTTTGTGCTCAATATATCAACACATAATTATTGGGCTTTTCTTAGAAGAAAACAAAATTTTTGTTCTAATGTTTAAGGTTAACTTTCTTGGGTTGGGATTATTATTTTTGTCTTATATATATATATATATATATAATTTAAAACACTATGCATCTTTAACTCATGTAACGAGCTTTCAGCTAATGACTCCCAGACCAGTTGGTTTTAGGGCATCCTACGAGCTTAGTAACTCGAGTCGTAAATACTGATATGTAGATAGTGTAATGTTTGATTCCCTTAAGCTTTTCTCCTCAACTTATGTAGCAAGCGTCCAGCCAATAGCTCCCAAGTTAGTTGACTTTAGGGTATTAGGTGTTAAAACACCCCTTCGGGCTTAATTGCTTAGGTTAGGGAGGTTACGAAACCAAACTTATCTATATTTTTATTATTATCATTTTTTTTCTTTTTTTTCTTTTTTTTAATTATATACTATCCCTTTCCCTTATTTGTTACCTTTAACAAAAGAACATAAATAATGTAATGATCCAATATGCAACCCGCAATCATATGTTAAAGTGTGTGTGTAAATTAAGGTTTAAGAATACATGTTAAATAAGTATATGAGCAGAATTAAGTAATAACAATGCGAGAGTTTGTAAATCTAAATATTTCAAGAAGTATTATAATAGACCTTATTACGAATGATTACTAAGATGTGTCTCAAGAGTCATAAAAGATTCTCCTTACTCTGCCATCATAGTAACAACCATTTTGCACATGCTTTATGAAATAGAAAATACACTTTTTTTTAAGCTATTACCCTCTCCCCCAACTAAAACAAGACATTGTCCTCAATGTTTAAAGGTAGAAAGATAGAGTATAGAAGATATCAGTTGAAATAACGAACATTGACAAACTTGAAACACACTGAAACAAATATAAGTAACCACAAAACACAATAATAAAACCAAAAGACACAAAGAATCACAAATGAAGGCTCAAATCCAATCTAAACTTTTTACGGCTTTCCTTGGTTGACCAATTTATGCGACTCATGGAAGGATCAATTACAGGAATGAAAGATTGTAGTTGGTCAATCAATTGTTCAGCAGTAATAGCAGAGATTATGATTTGTCATGCAGAAGATGTTAGAAATTCCTGTTTCATAGCGTGATCAAGAAAAGACAACAACTTATCATAATAACCATTAACATTTAACAAACCTATGGGTTTATGGTGAATGTGCAATTGGGCCCAAGAGGAAATATGAAAGATCTCTTCCAATGTACGTAGACCACCTGGTAAGGCAATGAAGGTATCAGTATGGTTAAACATTGCATTCATTCGAGCAAACATTGTAGAGACTTGAAGTTCCTCTCCAATTGTTTTTCCAATGATGTCCCCTTGTGCCGAAGCTTTGGGGATAACCCCCAAAACTTGACTACCTCCTAAAAATACAACTATTGACACGCCTCCCATTAAACCAAGACTGCCTCCCCCACATACTAAATGAATCTTTCTCTCAGCTATCACATGACCAAGATGATTTGCTGATTCTAAAAACTCCTTTTCTTTCCCAGGACTAGATCCACTGAAAACACAAATTTTTCTTATGTGATGACCTGAGGAGCTTGCCATTTCTACACACTTTAGTATTTGTTGAATGTATTGGTTGAGTAGAAATGAAAGGAAGGAAAAGAGGGTTTTATAGATGAAAAATTAGAAAGGCAATCATACCACCTATATGTAGGCCAGCTAGAGTCTCACTCTCTTTCTCTCTCTCTCTTCTCTTTTTATTTATTTACTTTTGAAAAAGCATGTGTATGTACAAGTAGTTGTGATTGTGGCTCACATCTTCCTTTGATTTTACGTCCAAGAACGGCTTAACGCCCTCTATGGGTTGGGGATAGGCTTCCCATCCAATTTTCTTAAAAACTGGCAAACAGGGTTTTTTTTTTGTCAGATTTCCAAGACTAAGTCAATCATGTTATTTATGAAATAGTGGCCATAAATCATGAATTACACGATGCACATCTCCACTAGTATGCATATCAAGAGTTAATAGAAGATTATCTAAAGACTCCTTACTCAGGTCATCCTTAATGAATTGTATTTTATTTTCACGGTTTATAAATACCATTCTTAAAGAACAACATTGTGTATTACAAGTCCATCTAGCACATCGATGATAGACTTCCAGTCGTTTTGCATGACGTTTCTTTGCAAAAGTGTTTTCACCTGTTCTAGGCATATGTGAAATGAATGAGTTAGAGGACTCACCTGATAATCAGACCTTTGCTTTAATCAACCAGCGAATATCTTCAGGAATTCCATGATTCATTAAAAATCTCAATCTTGCACATCTAGCATGGTAAATTTTTGTAATCCCATTCTGAGGCAGAGCGAGAAAATATTTTTTTAATTTTGCAAGATTAGTGTTCATTTTCAAATGAGAATTGGAAGAGAGATTCAAAGAATTGCATAAATGTATACACAGATATCAGTTATTGTGGGAAACTGAAAGAACCGACTTAAGTCATGGAGTACCGTTATCCGCCATTTGATCAGGGTAAGAGAAACTAGCAAAAATTACTCAAACAGAAACAAAAAAAAATGAATCTTTATATACAGGATCACCCAATTCAATAGAGTCATGTTCAACTGAAAAATTATCAAAGTAAACTTTCAGACGATGTCCATTTACCTTGAAAACATTGTCATTCTTTAGATTCTTGATGTCGTAGGCCTCATATGGATACACATGTTTCACAATAAAAGGACTGCTCCATCTTGATCTTAATTTTCCAGGAAATAAATGCAATCGAGAATTATAAAGCAAGACTTTTTGACCAACATTGAATGTTTTTCTCAGTATATTCTTGTCATGAAACTCTTTGATTCTTGCTTTATGAATGCTTGAATTTTCATATGCATCATTTCTTATTTCCTCAAGCTCATTTATTTGTAATTTTCGCGGTTGACTAGCATTATCTAGATTTGAATTAAAAGCTTTAATAGCCCAATAAACTTTATGTTCAACTTCCACAGGCAAGTGACAAGGTTTTCTATAGACTAGTCTATAAGGTGACATACCTAATGATGTTTTATAAGTAGTTCGATAAGCCCAAAGTGCATCATTAAGTCTTAAAGACCAATCTTTCCTACTATGGTTCACTGTTTTCTCCAAAATATGTTTGATCTCCCTATTAGCAAGCTCTACTTGTCCACTTGTTTAAGGGTGATAAGGAGTGGCAACTTTGTGTGTGATTCCATATTTCTTCATTAAAGACTCAAATGGCTTGTTGCACAAATGTGTTCGACCATCACTTATTATGGCTCGAGGGACTCCAAATGGACTCAAAATATTTTCTTTCAAAAACTTTATCACTGTT
Organism: Populus ilicifolia; assembly: GCA_015708895.1. Classification (NCBI taxonomy): domain Eukaryota; kingdom Viridiplantae; phylum Streptophyta; class Magnoliopsida; order Malpighiales; family Salicaceae; genus Populus; species Populus ilicifolia. Next base: position 24,739 of record SRLM01002716.1, on the reverse strand, counting down.
TTGTGATCATTGTTTTGACTTGGAATTGCCTCTATCCATTTTGAAACATAATCTATTGCAACTAATATGTACAAGAAACCAAATGATGGAGGAAATGGACCCATGAAATCTATACCCCAACAGTCAAAGATCTCAATAACTAGAATAGGATTTAAAGGCATCATGTGACATTTTGAAATTGATCCCAAATTTTGACAATTCTCACAAGACTTGCAGAATGCATGTGAGTATTTGAACATGGTGGGCTAATAAAATCCACTTTGTAAGATTTTTGCACTTGTCTTTCTTGATGAGAAATGGCCTCCACATGCCTTAGAATCACAAAATTTAATGACACTACTTACCTCATTATCAGGAATGCATCTTCGAAATATTTGATGAGGACAATATTTGAATAAATAAGGGTCATCCCAATAAAAGTTCTTCACTTCTTTCAAGAACTTTCTTTTATCTTAGGTACTCTAATGAGCTGGCAATTGTCCTGAAACAAGAAAATTGAAAATTTTAGCAAACCAAGGCATTGTAGAGACAGAAAGTAAAGATTCATCGGGAAAGTATTCATCGATTGATGTGATGTCAGTTTTCGAATCTATTGTCAATCTTGACAAGTGATTTGCGACAACATTTTTGCTGCTTTTCTTATCTTTGATTGTTATATCAAATTCTTGAAGTAACAAAATCCATCGCACTAATCTAGCCTTAGAATCTTTTTTAGAAAGAAGATATTTCAATGCTGTATGATTACTAAAAACAACAACAAGTGAGCCAATAAGATAAGACTTGAATTTTTCACATGTAAATACTATTGCAATTAATTCTTTTTCAATGATGGTATAATTCATTTGAGCACTATTTAAAGTTTTACTTACATGGTAAATTACATAAGGATTCTTATCTTTTCTTTGTCCCAAAACAGCACCTACGACATAATCACTAGCATCACACATTATTTCAAAAGGTAATGACCAATTAGGAGGTTGAATGACATGAGCACAAGTAAGCAAGTTTTTAAGTTTAACAAAGGCTTTTTCACAATGTTTAGTCCATTAAAAAATATTATCCTTTATTAGAAGGTTACTTAAAAGCTTAGATATTACACTAAAATCTTCGATGAACCTTCTATAAAAACCAGCATGTCCTAAGAATGATCTAACATCTTTAATAGATTTTGGTGTTGGCAAGTTTGCAATTAACTCGATTTTAGATTTGTGAACCTCAATTCCTTTTGATGAAATAATGTGACCAAGTATAATGTCATTTGTTACCATAAAGTGATATTTTTCCCAATTCAGTACAAGATTCTTCTCTTCACACCTGGCCAAAACCATTTTTATGTTAGTCAAACAATCATCAAATGAATCATCAAAAACAGAAAAATCATCCATGAAAATCTCAAGAAAATGTTCAATCATATCACTAAATATACTAAGCATGCATCTTTGAAATGTGACTGGTGCATTACATAATCCAAAAGGCATCCTTCGATATGCAAAAGTACCAAATGGACATGTGAAAGTAGTCTTCTCTTGATCTTCCAATGCAATTTTAATTTGATTGTAACCCGAATAGCCATCTAGAAAACAATAAAATTTATGACCTGTAACTCTTTCTAGGATTTGATCCATGAAAGGTAAAGGAAAATGATCTTTTCTAGTCATTGAATTAAGTTTCTATAGTCAATACACATGCGCCAACCAATAATAGTCCTAGTAAGAATTAACTCATTATTCTCATTTGTTATCACGGTGACTCTAGACTTCTTGGGTATAACTTGGGTAGGACTTACCCATTTGCTGTCAGAAATAGGATAAATGATTTCATTATCTAGAAACTTGATGACTTTATTTTTCACTACTTCTTTCATATTAGGATTTAGCCTTCGTTGCATTTCTCTAGAGTGTTTAGCATGTTCCTCTAAATAAATTTTGTGCACAAATCAAAGGACTAATTCCTTTTATATCAGTTATGGTCCATCCTAATGCATTTTTGTGCAGTTTTAGAGTTTGTAATAACTTACCTTCTTAATGTGCATTAAGTTTGGAAGAGATTATTATCGGAAAAATTTCATTTTCTTCCAAAAATGAGTATTTGAGATTGTATGGCAACGACTTCAAATCAGGTTGGGTGGTTGAACACTTGAAGGTATGGACTTAATAGATCATAATGGCAATTCCTTAATTTGTAGCCTCCAATTACTAGTCTTTGATTCTTCTTGAAAATAAATTATTTGTAAATCATCAGATTCATCAATCTCAATTTCATTGGAAGTGGTTGGAAATTGATCATGAATTAATTTTTCAGTAAAGTCCACTTCCTGTAAATCATTATCATCTCTAGGTTACTTGCATATGTTGAAAACATTCATTTTCAATGTCATGTTCCCAAATGATAGCTTCATCAGTCCATTCCTACAATTAATCAATGTGTTAGAAGTTGCAAGAAATGGACGTCCTAAAATAACAGGAAATGAATTACATACCTCAACAGGTTGTGTGTCCAAGACAAAAAATCCATAAGATAAATGAATTTATCAACTTGTACTAACACATCTTCAATTATTTCTCTAGGCACTTTTCTAGATCTATTAGCAAGTAAAAGAGTTATAGAAGTTGGTTTTAACTCACCTAGATTGAGACTCTGAAAAACTGAATATGGAAGTAAATTCACACTAGCACTAAGATCAAGTAAGGCTCTTTCAATTTTATGCTCTCCAATAAAGCAAGAAATTATAGGACAACCAAGGTCTTTATATTTCAAAACATTATTATTCAGAAGAATAGCACTTACTTGTTCAGCTAAAAAGACTTTCTTTTTCACATTCAGTTTCCTCTTCACAGTGCATAAATCTTTCAAAAATTTGGCATAGGAAGGAACCTGTTTAATAGCATCTAGCAAAGGTATATTGATTCTTACCTGTTTGAAAGTTTCAAAAATTTCAAAGTTGTGATTGACTTTCCTTTGTTTAGTCATGGCTTGAGGAAATGGAAGCGCTGACAGAGAATCAGTCTTTTCTTTGCAATTTTCATATTCGACCCCTTCCTTACCCTCGGAGATTGACTCATCATCTTTTTTAGAAGGTTCAATAGAGGGTTTTTCAATAACCTTACCACTGCGAAGAGTAATGACTAATTTAACTTGATCCATGTGTTGGCTTCTGGAACTAGTTGCATTTGCATTGTATTGCCCCTTGGGATTTTGTTGTGGTTGAGATGGAAACTTACCTTTCTCTTAGAAACTGAAAGCAGATGTTAATTTTGCAAGAGTATCTTTAATATCTATCATGTTTTGAGCAAGTTGAGTATTGATTGTCTCTTACTTTTCAATGAATGCATGCAATGTTTCCTCAAGATTTCTTCTAAAAGGTGAAGCATAAGGAGGTGCATATCGATGAGAATTTTGAAAATTATGGTGTGCTTGAAAAGGTGGTTGTGAAATTTATGCATTGTTCTCACTCCTCCAACTAAAATTTGGGTGATTTCTCCAATCAGGGTTGTATGTTTGTGAGTATGGGTTGTGGTTCGCCCTTTGGAAAATGTTTAAAGCATGAACTTGTTCATGGAGATATTCCTTAAAAGAAGGCAAGGTTGGACAATTATTGGTTGAGTGTTTATTAGTTTCACATATTTGACACGCAATGTTTTCAACAGATTTTAATTGACCACTCTTTTTCAATTCTAGTGCCTCGACTTTTCTAGCTAAAGATGCAAACTTGGCTTGAAGGTCTTGGTGTTCCCTATAGTTGTACACCTCTACTAGATGTATGAGGTTGAGTTTTACTCGGTGCCTCATAAGTACTTGCGGAGTCCTAATTTTGAGCATTTTTAGCTAACAAGTCTAAGTACTCAATTGCTTTATCAAGGTCTTTATCTTCAAAAGTTCTATTGCATATCAATTTAACCATTTGCATATCTTTAGGTTCTAACCCTTCATAAAAATATGAAACCAATTTCTATGTTTCAAAACCATGATGAGGGCAAGTACTAAGCAAGTCTCGATACCTATCCCAACATTGGTAAAATGTTTCTCCTGGTTTTTGAGTGAAAGTGGTGATTTGTCTTTTAAAAGAGTTTGTTCAATGAGATGAGAAAAACATCTTTAAAAACTGTTGCTGCATTTCATCGCAAGCACGAATGGATCCTGGTCTCAAATTTTGTAGCCATGTTTTAGCTTTATCTTTGAATGAAAAAGGAAAAAGCTTTAATATGATGGTGTTCATGCTACAATTTAAATTATTATATATGTTGCAGACCTCCTCAAATTCCCTTAAAAATGCAAGTATGGATTTTCCAATTCTCAACCATGAAAAGAAGGTAAAAGTTGAATAATGCCTAGTTTAAAATTAAAATGAGATGCATCGGGAGGAAAAATTATGCATAATGGTGCACTTGTTCTTACTGGATTCATGTGGTCTCTAAGTGTTCTAACACGGTTATTCTCATTATGAAGTGATTAATTATCTTCTTCAACCATATTTTTTGAAAATGATGAGGATACCCTGCAAAGTCTACCACTTGATGTATGTGACCACACTCTTATGCACATGTAGGAATAAAATAAATGGAAAAAGAAAACAAAAGAAGAAGAAACAAGAGAAAAGAAACAAAGTTATATACAAGAGAAGTGAAAAACAATAAACTAAAAATTATAATTTATACAAAACTTACCTCCCCGGCAACGGCGCCAAAAACTTGACACAACAAAAAGATTGATGTCTTCTCCCAAGTGTAGGAGTGTCGAAATAATAAATAACCCAGCAAAACTGGGGTTGAACAATAGAGAGATTAATTATACAAATTATAAATAACAATGATAACAATAACAACAATAATACCAATAACAACAACAACAATAATAATAATAATACTAGTAGTAGTAGTAGTAATAATAATAATAATAACAATAACAACAATAATAATAAAGAAAAAGAAAAGTTGATGAGAACTTTGAGATGGAAAATTAACGTAAGGATTGAACAATGATAATAACAAATGTCAAGGTTAGAGGTTCCACTAATGGTATGTCAAACAAGTATAGTATAAACTCTTATTATTCAATTGGAATCCAAATACAAAGGAGGTTCCAATCATATTATAGATTGTTAACATGATTACATTAGTCATCTTATTCGATTAATGTTAATACTTGTAAATTTCATCAAGCATTTATGATTATTATCTATGTTAACAATAAATCAAGTTCCTTTCATAGCTCAGGTGTTGGTTATACCATACAGTATGGGCTATGAAAGTGCCAAGCATTTGTTGTACCAAGTGTTATCCAATATAAATCAAGATTAGTCATTTAACAAGCAAAGTATTAAAGAGTGAACAAGAAAACAAATATAAAACATGTTAGTATCAAACATGTTAGTATCAAACATTAAAGTCCATATTAAGTTATACTATACTTATTCTTACACCATTAGTGTAACCTTTTCACTTTGACATAATTAACTTAGCTAGACATAATGAAATAAAGAAAAATAGATAAACAAAATAAGAACATAAACAAGATAAGAGTTAACAAAGTAAAGGAAAGGAAATGAAAAGCATAAACTTGATATTAATGAAAGCAAAGCATAAGCAATACAAAAAATACAAGAGAGAAAACAAGAGCATGATCTTGATCTGGACACAAAGATATCTAAATGCATGGCAAATGCCTCCTTTCATAGGCTAAAATTGGAAACTATTGATTTGATGACTAATTAATGAGTAGGTGGCTAACTCTTGACTTGGTGACAATCCTTTTGTTCTCTTGTCTGCCCAAAATGTCATTGATAACGTCAAAATTACAGCCATTTAAAAACATGAAAGTTGTAGGAAATTATCTTAGTTTTCTTATGTAAACAAAATACTGAACAATGCTCAGATTGGAGGACAAATTCAGGCTTCTTTATTGTTGCAATAATTTGGACTTGAAAATGGCCTTTTTAGATCTTGGGCTCCATATGAAAGTTGTAGGCCTATGTCTTACCTTTCCATCCATATAAAGTAGACCTAAATCTGAGATCTATAACTCCAGATATGACCCAATTACCGAACAGTGTTCTGGTTTGGATTAGACCGACATCTCTTTTCTAAGTTTGGTCATCTCTTTATCCTTTGCAATTTATGTTCTTAAAGTCATCAATCAATCCTTTTATTAATAAATTATTAATATAATCATATTAATCATCTTATTTACGTGACATCATACTTATAAATTTTATTAGGTATTCATAATGCTAACTTATTGACACGACCAAAAGATTCATGCCTTCTCCTAAGTGTATGAGTGTCAAAGTAATAAATAACCTGGCAAGACCGGGATTGAGTCATAAGGAGGTTAATTGTATAAATTATAAATAACAATTATAACCAACAACAATAGTAATAACAACAACGACAATAATAATAAATAACCCGGCAAGACTGGGGTCAAATCACAGGGAGGTGAATTATAATAATAAGAACAACAATAACATTAAGAATAATGATGGTGGTGGTGGTGAGTTAAAGGGAACATTGATATGTAAGATTAAATTGAAGATTATATAATGATAAAAACAAATGTCAAGGTTAGAGGATCCACTAATAGTATTAGAGATAGGTAATGTATCAACTATTTATAAATTATCAATATAATCATATTAATCATCTTATTTACGTGACATCAAACTTATAAATTTTTTTAGGTATTCACGATGCTAACTTATTGACATGACCAAAAGATTCATGCCTTCTCCCAAGTGCATGAGTGTCAAAGTAATAAATAACCTGACAAGACCGGGATCGAGCCACAAGGAGTTTAATTATATAAATTATAAATAACAATTATAACCAGCAACAATAGTAATAACAACAACAACAATACTACTACTAGTAGTAGTAGTAGTAGTAGTAGTAGTAATAGTTATAATAATAAAGAAGAAAAATAAGAAAAAGAAGAAGAAAAAGTTGATGAGAATTTTCAGATGGAAGATCAATGTAAGGATTAAACAATGATAATAACAAATATCAACGTTAGAGGATCCACTAATGATATGTGAAACAAGTATAGTATAAACTCTTATTATTCAATTGAAAACCACACAAAAAAGAGGTTCCAAATAGCTTATAAATTGTTAACATGATTACATTAGTAATCTTATTTGATTAATGTTAATACTTGTAAATATTATCAAGCATTCATAATTATAACTTATGTTAACAATAAATCAAGTTCCTTTCATAGCTTAGGTGTCGATTATACCATATAGTATGGACCATGAGAGTGCCAAGTATTTGTTGTACTAAGTGTTATACAACATAAATTTAAATTAGTTATTTAACAAGCAAAGTATTAAAGAGTGAACAAGATAACAAGTACGAAACATGTTAGTATCAAACATTAAAATCCATATTAAGTTTCCACTATACTTATTCTTATACCATTAGTGTAATCTTTTCACCTTCACATAATAAACTTAGCTCAAGTATTTGTTGTACTAAGTGTTATACAACATAAATTTAAATTAGTTATTTAACAAGCAAAGTATTAAAGAGTGAACAAGATAACAAGTACGAAACATGTTAGTATCAAACATTAAAGTCCATATTAAGTTTACACTATACTTATTCTTATACCATTAGTGTAATCTTTTCACCTTCACATAATAAACTTAGCTCAATATAATGAAAGAAAGAAAAATAAATAAACAAAATAACAACATAAATAAGATAAAAGTTAACTAAGTAAAGGAAAGAAATTGAAAGGCATAAACTTTATATTAATAAAAGCAAAACTTAAGCATTACAAAAATACAAAGAGACAAAGTAAGAGCATGATCGTGATCTGGAAACCAACATGCCTAAATGCATGGTAAATGTCTCCTTTTTTTGCCTAAAATATCATTGATAATGTCAGAACTAGAACCACTTGAAAACATGAAAGTTGTAACAAATTATCTCAGCTTTCCAAGAAAAAAAATGGAATCATTTGGACTTCTAAAACTCTAGATATGGGCCAAACACTGAACAATACATGTTGTAGAACAATTTCAGACTTCTTTGTTATTGCTATAATTTAAACTTGAAAATATCCTTTTTAAATCTATGACCCAATTACCAAATAATATTTTGGTTTGGGTTACACCAACATCTCTTTTTTAAGTTTGGTCATCTCTTTGTCCTTTCAATTTGAGTTCTTAAATTCATCAATCAATCATTTCATTTATATGATAGGCCTGCATTTAAAATGAACATTTACCATAAATTAAAGGTATCTTATATTATTAGATATGTTATTATAAAGCATGCTTTAGTTAAGGAGTTATTGATATTTTAAGAGCAAAATGATAATATAAAACCTTGATAAAAAAATATTTTTATGTACTAATCACACCCTACAATCAACTCTTAAGTTTATAGATTTGCTCAATACCTCTTAAACAAGATATTAATAAACCTTTCTTTTATACTCAATATATCAACACATAGTTATGGGGCTTTACTTGGAAGAAAATAAAATTTTTGTTCTAATGTTTAAGTTAACTTCCTTAGGTTGAGATTTTTTTTTGTTTTCTTAATATATATACATGTAACTTAAAACACAATGCATCTTTAACCCATGTAACGAGCTTTCGACTACTAACTCCCAAACTAGTTGGTCTTAGGGCATTAGGTGTTGAGACATCTCTACAAGCTTAGTAACTCAGGTTACTGATACTAATATGTAGATAGTGCAATGTTTGATTTCTTTAAGCTTTTCTTCTTAACCCATGTAACAAGCGTTGCGCTAATAGCTCCCAAGTCAGTTGACTTTAGGGTATTAGGTGTTAAAACACTCATTCAGGCTTAATTACTTAGGTTAGAGAGGCTACGAAACCAAACTTATCTATATTTTTATTATTATTAATTTTTTTTAATTTTTTTTGTTTTTTTTCAAATTATATACTATCTCTTTCCCTCGGTTATAACCTTTAACAAAAAAACATAAATAATGTAATAATTCAATGTGCAACCCACAATCATATATTAAAAGTGTGTGTGAAAATTAAGGTTTAAGAATACATGTTAAATGAGTATATGAGCAAAATTAAGTGATAATAATGTGAGAGTTTGTAAACCTGAATATTTCAAGAAGTATTATAATAAACCGTGTTAAAAATAATTACTAAGATTCATCTCAAGAGTTATTTTAACAAATGAGCTCCTTTACTCTGTCATCATAGTAACAATAATTTTACATATGCTTTATGAAATAGAAATCACAGTTAGTTTTGTTTTTTATCAACTACCACCCTCTCCCCTCAACCAAAATGAGACATTGTCCTTAATATCCTAAAGTAGAAAGATATAGTATAGAAGACGTCACCTGAAATAATGAACACTAACAAACCTCAAACACACTTAAACAAAAATAAAAAACAACAAAACACAATAATGAAACCAAAAGACACAAAAAATTCACAAATAAAGACTCAAATCCAATCTAAACTTTTTACAGCTTTCCTTGGATGACCAATTTATACGACTCATGAAAGAATTAATTATAGAAATGAAAGATTATAGTTGGTCGATCAATTGTTTAGCACTAGCAGTAAAAATTATGATTTGTCATGTAGAAGATGTTAGAAATTCCTATTCTATAGTATGATCAAGAAAAGACAACAACTTATTATAATAACTATTAACATTTAATAGACCTATGGGTTTATGGTGAATGAGCAGTTGGGGCCAAGAGAAAATATGAAAGATCTCTTCCAATGTATCTAGACCACCAGGTACGATGATAAAACCATCAATATGGTTAAACATTGTATTTATTCGAGCAGACATTATAGAGACTTGCAGTTTCTCTCTAATTATTTTTTCAATAATATCCCATTATGCTAAAGCTTTAGGGATGACCCCCAAAACTTGACTACCTCCTAAAAATACAACTGTTGACACACCTTCCATTAACCCAAGACTGCCTCCCCACATACTAAATGAATCTTTCTCTCAGTTAGCACTTGACCAAAATGATTTGCTAATTCTAAAAACTCTTATTTTCTAAAACTAGATCCATCGAAAACATAAAAATTTCTTATATCATGAGTTGAGGAACTTATCATATCTACACACTTCTGTATGGATTGAGTAGAAATGAAAGGAAGGAAGAGAGGATTTTATAGATGAGTGATGTAATCATATTAATCGATAGTTTCACCTATATTTACCTAATTTTTTGTCCATGTTTTATATGTAAAATGTCTTGATATTCTTTGTTTTATGTTTTGAAGGCATTTTTGGATGAAAAATGCAAAAAGGAGTAAATTGGAGATAATTGGCAGATTTGATGTTTAGTCGATGTTTTGTGCAGAGCGTGAGTTCTAGAGATTGAAATGAAGTGATTCTAGTGGCACTAAAAAGCTAACATCCATACCGTTTTGGAAATGTATGGAAGAAAAATAAAAAGAGGAAGATCATGGAAATCACATCATTCAAATTCAAATCTCGCATTCTGCCACTATTGACCTTTGTCTATTCAAAATTAAATATTTAGAGCTATAGAAGTCCAATTTACACAAACTTAATGTTTTTGGATTCCTGACTCAAAGATTAGTAAACGCACCAAATTTCAGCCAAAAAAGATGTTAGATGAGGGAGATATGAGTTTTCAAAAATAACAACTAAATTCTACCAGCAATCAGGTTTCATGAAGAAATGAGTCCAAATTATGTTTTGAAGCTTCTAAACTGTCATCAAAAATTTTATATCAGCAATTTAGCTCCTCTAAGTCAGAGTTTGAAGATTTCATGCAAGGATATTTCTCTTTTTTTAGAAAAAATAGTTATTGAAGTACTTAAATGTCAATTGTCAACTTAAGGGAGGACTACTTTGTAAATTAGGAACTAAGGTTTCTTAGCATATAAAAAGAAAGAGAGAGAGGAGAGAAGGGGGGCAGCAGCCAGAAGTTAAGAAACACAAATCTCTCCTCTACAAACCCCAAAAAAATCATGCTCTCTTCGTTCTTTAAGAGTAGTTGTTCAATAGTTATGCAAGGCTAAGCTCTTTTCTTGGTTGCAAGGACACAATAAACCTTTGGATTTCAAGAACCATGAGATTTATTCTTCCTTTTATTTTCAGTTTATAGTATGAATGAGTATGATTGTTTTCCAACGCATCTTTTCTATGATTGTTGTTGATAATTGCTAGAGTGGAACTCTAAGTTATTATCGTGAACAATTTATTGCTAAGTTTGATATCAAAACCAGAGTTGTGATGTATGAACTTGTAAAGCAACTAAGCTTGATAATAATGGCAGAACTACATTATTAAACTTAGGGAGAACACTCAAATATCTAGTTCTTAGGGCTACCATTGAACTAAATCATTAATGCAGACATTGTGATTGTTTGTTGGTTAGGGTTAGTTATACAGCGGATCCGTTAATTAACCAACATTAAAAAAAAGATAAAAATTTAGAATATAAATTGTAGTTTTTTTCAAGGATCGGTTTTACTTTTCATTGGTGGATGTGTGCTCGCAACCGAGGTTTGTTTTCTTGAAAAATTTCGATTTCAATTGATTTTATTCACTAGTTTAATTTCTTCCATAGTTTAGATCATCACAAATCAAAAACCCTCAATTGCATAATGTATAGCATAAAAATCTGAACTAAATCTTCCTTGTGGGATCGACCCTTTGCTTGCTCTATACTATCTTGTGTGTTGTGTTTTAAGCTAGGATAATTAATTTGTGCGACCACAACATCGCAACAATGAGAAATTAAAAAGCCAATTATACCACCTATATGTAGGCCAACTAAAGTCTCACACACTCTCTCTTTTTATTTATTTAAAAAAAACATGTGTATGTACAGGTAGTTGTGATTGTGACTCATATCTTCCCTTGGTTTTATGTTTAAGAATGACTTAAACGCCCTCAATGAGTCGGGGATAGGCTTTCTATCAAGTTTTATTAAAAACTGGCAAACAAGATTTTTTTTAATTAGATTCCCAAAACTAAGTCAATCATATTCTTTATGAAAATGGAGCCATAAATCATAAATTGCATGATGCATATCTCCACTAGGATGTGTATCAAGAGTTAATAGAAGATTATCTAAAAACTCCTTACTCAGGCTATCTTAAATGAATTGTATTTTATCTTCATGGTTTATAAATATCATTCCTAGAGAACAATATTGTGCTTTACAAGTTCATTTGGCACATCGATAATAGACTTTCAGTCATTTTGCATGATATTTCTTTGCAAAAGTGCTTTTACTTATTCCAGGCATGTGTGAAATAAAGGAATTAGAGGACTCACCTAATAATCGGACCTTTGCTTTAATCAACTAGCAAATATTTTTAGGAATTTCATGATTCATTAACAACCTTAGTCTTGCATATCTAGCATGGTAAATTTTTGTAATTATTCTGAGGTAGAGCAGGAAAATACTTTTTTAATTTTTCAAGATCAGTGTTCATTTTCAAATGAGAATTGAAAGAGAGATTCAAAGAATTGCATAAATATATACACAAATATCAATTATTTAAGGAAATTGAAAGAACTGACTTAAGTCATAGAGTATCGTTGTCCGCCATTTGACCGAGGTGAGAGAAACTAGCAAAAATCACTAAAAAAGAAACACAAAAATAGTGTGAGGGAAAAAAATCAATCTTTATATACAGGATCACCCAATTTAATATAATCATTTTCAACTGAAAAATTATAAAAGTAAACTTTCAAACATTGTGCATTTACCTTGAAAACATTGCATTCTTTGGATTCTCAATATCACAAGCCCTATATGGATACACATATTTCACAACAAAAAGACCGCTCCATCTTGATCTTAGTTTTCAGGAAATAAATGCAGTCGAGAATTATAAAGTAAGACTTTTTGACGAACATTGAATGTTTTTCTCAGTATTTTTTTATCATGAAACTCTTTGATTCTTGCTTTATGAATTCTTGAATTTTCATATGCATCATTTCTTATTTCCTTAAGCTCATTTATTTGTAATTTTTATAGTTGACTAGCATCATAAGGATTTGAATTGAAAGCTTTAATAGCCCAATAAGCTTTATGTACAGGTTCCATAAGCAAGTGACAAGGTTTTCCATAGACTAGTCTGTAAGGTGACATACCTAATAATATTTTATAAGTAGTTCGATAAGCCTAAATTACATTAAATCTCAAAGACTAGTCTTTCCTATTGGGGTTCACTATTTTCTCTATGATATGTTTGATCTCCCTATTAGCAAGCTCTACTTGTCCACTTGTTTGAGGGTGATAAGGGGTGACAACTTTGTGTGTGATTTCATATTTCTTCATTAAAGACTCAAATAGCTTGTTCTAGAAATGTGTTCTACCATCACTTATCATGGCTCAAGAGATTCCAAATCGACTCAAAATATTTTCTTTTAAAAACTTTATCACTATTTTGTGATCATTGTCTCAACTTGGAATTGCCTCTATCCATTTTGAAACATAATTTACTACGACTAATATGTATAAGAAATCAAATTATGGAGGAAATTGACCAATAAAATCTATACCCCAACAGTTAAAGATCTCAATAAAAAAAATATGATTTAAAGACACCATGTGACATTTTGGAATAGATCCCAACTTTTAACAATTTTCACAAGCCTTATAGAATACATGTGAGTCATTTAATATGGTGGGCCAGTAAAATCCATTTTGCAAGATTTTTGTAGTTGCTTTTGTTGATAAGAAATGGCCCCCACATGCCTTAGTATTACAAAATTTAATGACATTACTTACTCTGTTGTCGGGAATACATCTTTAAAATATTTGATTAGGAGAATATTTAAATAAATATTCATCATCCCAATAAAAATTCTTCACTTCATTCAAGAACTTTCTTTTATCTTGGGTACTCCAATGAGTTGGCAATTGTCCTGAAATAAAAAAAATGGCAATATTAGCAAACCAAGGCATTGTGGAGATAGAAAGTAAGGGATCATCTGGAAAGTAGTCATCGATTGGTGTGATGTTAGTTTTCGAATTTGTTGTCAATTTTGACAAATGATCTGTGACAATATTTTTTGTGCCTTTTTTATCTTGGATTGTGATATCAAATTATTGAAGTAACAAAATCTACCACACCAATCTAGCCTTATAATCTTTCTTAGAAAGAAGATATTTCAATGTTGCATGATCAATAAACAACAACAGGTCAGCCAACAAGATAAGACCTGAATTTTTCACATGCAAATACTACTATAAGTAATTCTTTTTCAATGGTAGTGTAATTCATTTGAGCATTATTTAAAGTTTTACTTGCATGGTAAATCACATAAGGTTTCTTATTTTTTCTTTGTCCCAAAACAACACCTACAGCATAATCATTAACGTCACACATTATTTCAAAAGGTAATGAGCAATCAGGAGGTTAAATGATAGGAGCACAAGTAAGCAAGTTTTTAAGTTTAACAAAGGCTTCTTCATAATGTTCAATCCATTAAAAAATATTAGCCCTTGATAAAAGGTTACTTAATGGCTTAGATATTACACTAAAATCTTTGATGAACCTTCTATAAAACCTAGCATGTTCTAAGAATGATCTAACATTTTTAATAGATTTTGGTAAGTTAGCAATTAACTCGATTTTAGATTTGTCAACTTCAATTCTTTTTTATGAAACAATGTGACCAAGTATAATGTTGTTTATTATCACAAAGTGACATTTTCCCCAATTCAGTACAAGATTCTTCTCTTCACATCTGCTCAAAATCTTTTCTAAGTTAGTGAAATAATCATCAAATGAATCGCTAAAAATAGAAAATCATCCATAAAAATCTCAAGAAAATATTCAACCATATCACTAAATATACTAAGTATGCATCTTTGAAACGTTGCTGGTGCATTATATAATCCAAAAGACATCCTTCGATATGCAGAAGTACCAAATGGACATGTGAAAGTAGTTTTCTCTTGATCTTCCAATGCAATTTTATTTTGGTTGTAATGTGAATAGCAATCTAGAAAACAATAAAATTCATGACCTGCAACTCTTTCTAGGATTTGATCCATGAAAGGTAAAGGAAAATGATCTTTTCTAGTCATTGAATTAAGTTTCTATAGTCAATACACATGCGCCAACCAATAATAGTCCTAGTAAGAATTAACTCATTATTCTCATTTGTTATCACAGTGACTCTAAACTTCTTAGGTAGGACTTACCCATTTGCTGTCAGAAATAGGATAAATGATGTCATTATCTAGAAGCTTAATAACTTTATTTTTCACTACTTCATTCATATTAGGATTAAGCCTTCGTTACATTTCCCTAGAGGGTTTAGCATTTTCCTCTAAATAAATTATGTGTGTACAAATCAAAGCACTAATTCCTTTTATATCAGCTATGGTCCATCCTAATGCATCTTTGTGCATTTTGAAAAAATATTAGCCCTTAATAGAAGGTTACTTAATGGCTTAGATATTACACTAAAATCTTTGATGAACCTTCTATAAAAACCAGCATGTCCTAAAAATGATCTAACATCTTTAATAGATTTTGGTGTTGGCAAGTTTGGAATTAACTCGATTTTAGATTTGTGAACCTCAATTCCTTTTGATGAAATAATGTGACCAAGTATAATGCCGTTTGTTACCATAAAGTGATATTTTTCCCAATTCAGCACAAGATTCATCTCTTCACACCTGGCCAAAACCATTTTTATGTTAGTCAAACAATCATCAAAAACAGAAAAATCATCCATGAAAATCTCAAGAAAATGTTCAATCATATCACTAAATATACTAAGCATGCATCTTTGAAATGTGACTGGTGCATTACGTTATCCAAAAGGCATCCTTCGATATGCAAAAGTACCAAATGGACATGTGAAAGTAGTCTTCTCTTGATCTTTCAATGCAATTTTAATTTGATTGTAACCCGAATAGCCATCTAGAAAACAATAAAATTCATGACTTGCAACTCTTTCGAGGATTTGATCCATGAAAGGTAAAGGAAAATGATCTTTTCTAGTCATTGAATTAAGTTTCTATAGTCAATACACATGCGCCAACCAATAATAGTCCTAGTAAGAATTAACTCATTATTCTCATTTGTTATCACGGTGACTCTAGACTTCTTGGGTAGGACTTACCCATTTGCTGTCAGAAATAGGATAAATGATGCCATTATCTAGAAGCTTAATAACTTTATTTTTCACTACTTCATTCATATTAGGATTAAGCCTTCGTTGCATTTCCCTAGAGGGTTTAGCATTTTCCTCTAAATAAATTATGTATGTACAAATCAAAGCACTAATTCCTTTTATATCAGCTATGGTCCATCCTAATGCATTTTTGTGCATTTTTAGAGTTTGTAATAACTTACCTTCTTGATGTGTATTAAGTTTGGAAGAGATTATTAACGAAAAATTTTTATTTTCTCCCAAAAATAAGTATTTGAGATTGAATGACAACGACTTCAAATCAGGTTTGGGTGATTAAACACTTGAAGGTATAGACTTAATTGATTGTGGTGGCCATTCCTCAATTTGTGATCTCCAATTACTTGCTTTTGATTCTTCCTGAAAACAAATCATTTGCAAATTATCAGATTCATCAATCTCAATTTCACTGGAAGTGGTTTGAAATTGATCATGAATTAATTTTTTAGTAGACTCCACTTCTTGTAAATCATTATCATCTCTAGGTTGCTTGCAAATGTTAAAAATATTCATCTCTAATGTCATGTTTCCAAATGATAGCTTCATCAATCCAGTCCTACAATTAATCAATGCATTAGAAGTTGCAAGAAACAAACGTCCTAAAATAATAGAAAATGAATTACATGCTTCAATAGGTTGTGTATCTAAGACAATAAAATCCACAGGATAAATGAATTTATCGACTTGTACTAACACATCTTCAATGATTCCTCTAGGCACTTTTACTAATCTATCAGCAAGTAAAAGAGTTACAAAAGTTGGTTTTAACTCACTTAGTTTGAGACTTTGAAAAACTGATTATGAAAGTAAATTCACATTGGCTCTAAGATCAAGGCTCTTTCAATTTTATGTTCTCCAATAAAGCAAGAAATTGTAGGACAACCAAGGTCTTTATATTCAAAGCATTATTGGTTTGAAGAATGACATTTACTTGTTTAGCAAAAAAAGTTTTCTTTTTCACATTCAATTTTCTCTTCACAGTGTATAAATCTTTCAAAATTTTAGAATAGGAAGGAACCTGTTTAATAGTATCCAGCAACGGTATATTGATCCTTACCTGTTTGAAAGTTTCAAAGATTTCAAAGTTGTGATTAACTTCTTTTTGTTTGGTCATAACATGAGGAAATGAAAGTGGTGGCAGGGAATTAGTCTTTTTTTTGCAATTTTTAGATTGAACCCTTTCCTTACCCTTAAAGATTGACTCATCATCTTTCTCACAAGGTTCAAGAGTGGATTTTTTAATAACCTTACCAGTGCGAAAAGTAGTGATTGATTTAACTTGATCTATGTGTTGGCTTCCAAAACTACTTGCATTTGCATTGTATTGGCCCTTGGGATTTTGTTGTGGTTGAGATGAAAACTTACCTTTCTCTTAGAAACTGAGAGCAGATGTTAATTTTGCAAGAGTATCTTTAACATCTATCATGTTTTGAGCAAGTTGAGTATTGATTGTCTCTTGCTTTTCAATGAATGCATGCAATGTTTCCTCAAGATTTCTTCTAGAAGGTGAAGCATAAGGAGGTGCATATCGATGAGAATTTTGAAAATTATGGTGTGCTTGAAAAGGTGGTTGTGAAGTTTGTACATTGTTATTATCACTCTTCCAGCTGAAATTTAGGTAATTTCTCCAACCTGGTTGTATATTTGCGAGTATGGGTTGTGGTTGGGCCTTTGGAAATTGTTTAAAAGATGGGCTTGTTCATGAAAACATTCCTTGAAAAAAGGCAAGGTTGGACAGTTATTAGTTGAGTGTTCATTTGTTTTATATATTTGACATATAATGTTTTCAAGAGATTTTAATTGACTACTCTTTTTCAATTCTAGTGCCTTGACTTTTCTAGCTAAAGATGCAAACTTGGCTTAAAGATCATGATCTTCTCTAAGGTTGTTCTTACCTTCACTAGATGTATAAGGTTGAGTTTTACTTGGTGCCTCATAAGTACCCAAAATGTCTAAATTTTAAGCATTTTCAGATACCAAGTCTAAGTACTCCATTGCTTTATTAGGGTCTTTATCATCAAAAGTTCCATTGCATATCAATTCAACCATTTGCCTATCTCTAGGTGTCAACCCTTTATAAAAATGTAAAACTAATCTCTATGTTTCAAAACCATGATTAAGGCAAGTATTAAGCAAGTCTCAATATCTATTCCAACATTGATAAAATGTTTCTCTTGATTTTTGAGTGAAAATAGTGATTTGTCTTTTGAAAGAGTTTGTTCTATAAGAAGGGAAAAACTTCTTTAAAAATTGTTGTTGCATTTCATCTCAAGCACGAATGGATCCTGGTCTTAAATTTTATACCCATGTTTTAGTTTTATTTTGTAATGAAAAATAAAAAAGATTTAATTTGATGGTGTTCATGCTACAATTTAAGTCATTATACGTGTTATAGACCTGCTCAAATTCCTTTAAATGAAAGTATAGATTTTCTAAATCTACACCATGAAAAGAAGGTAAAAGTTGAATAGTGCTTGACTTAAAATTAAAATAAAATGCATTAGGAGGAAAAACTATGCATGATGATGTAGTTGTTTTTATAGGATTCATGTGGTCTCTAAGTGTTCTAACAAGGTTATTCTCATTATTCTCATTATGAAGTGATTGATTGTCTTCTTTGACTATATTTTCTGAAAATGATGAGGATACCTTACAAAGTCTACCGCTTAATGTATGTGACCACACTCTTATACACATGTAGGAATAGAATAAAAGGAAGAACAAAAAAAAAAGAAGAAACAAAGTTATATACAAGAAAAGTGAAAAGAGAAAATCAAAATAAATACTATAATTTCTACAAGAACTTACCTCCTCAGAAAAGGTGTCAAAAGCTTGACAGGACTAAAAAGATTGATGTTTTCTCCCAAATGCATGAGTGTTGAAGTAATAAATAACCCGACAAGACCGGGGTTGAATCATAGAGAGGTTAATTGTATAAATTCTAAACAACAATAACAATGATAACAACAACAACAATACTAGTAATAGTAGTAGTACTACTACTGATAATAATAATAATTATTATAATTATAATAAAGAAGAAGTTGATGAGAACTTTGAGATGAAAGATTAATGTAAGGGTTAAACAATGATAACTACAAACATCAAGGTTAGAGGATCCACTAATGATATGTCAAACAAGTATGGTATAAACTCTTACTATTTAATTGGAAACCACATACAAAGGAGGTTCCAATCAGATTATAAATTATTAACATGATTACATTAGTTATCTTATTCGATTAATGCTAATACTTGTAAATATTATCAGGCATTCATGATTATAACTTATGTTAATAACAAATCAAGTTCTTTTATAGCTCAGATGTCGGTTATACCATATAGTATGAGCTATGTGAGTGACAAGTATTTATTGTACCAAGTGTTATATAAAATAAATCTAGATTAGTCATTTAACAAGCAAAGTATTAAAGAGTTAACAAGATAACAAATACAAAATATGTTAGTATAAACATTAAAGTCCATATTAAGTTTACACCATTAGTGTAACCTTTTCACCTTTACATAATAAACTTAGATAAACATAATGAAAGAAAGAAAAATAAATAAAACAAAATAATTACATAAATAAAATAAAAGTTAACTTTCTAAAGAAAAGGAATTGAAAGGCATAAACTTGATATTAATGAAAGCAAAACTTAAGCATTATAGAATTACAAAGAGACAAAGCAAGAGCATGATCAAGATGCCTAAATGCATGGAAAATACCTCCTTTTATAAGCTAAAATTAGAAAATATTGATTTGATGACTAATTGATGAATGGGTGGCCAACTCTTGAATTGGTGACAATCTTTATCTTCTCTTGTCAACCTAAAAAGTCATTGATAATGTCATAATTGGAACCACTTGAAAGCATAAAAGTTGTATGAAATTGTCTTAGCTTTCTAGAAAAAAAATTGGAGGTCATTTGGACTTTTAAAACTCAAGATATAGGTCAAACACTGAATAGTACATGAGCTATAGAATAGGTTCAGACTTCTTTATTGTTGCTATAATTTAGACTTGAAAATGGCCTTCTTAAATCTTGGTCCTATATGAAAGTTGTAGGCCTATGTCTTACCTTTCCATCCATATAAAGTAAACATAAATCCAAGATCTACAGCTCTAGATATGACCTAATTACCGAATAGTGTTCCGGTTTGGACTACACCAACATCTCTTTTCTAAGTTTGGTCATCTCTTTGTCCTTTGAATTTTAGTTTTTAAATTCATCAATCAATTTTATCCTTTTAATTTAAGTTCTTAAACTCATCAATCAATCCTTTCATTTATGTGATAGACCTGCATTTAAAATGAATATTTACCACAACTTAAAGGTATCTTATATTATTAGATATGTTATTACAAAACATGTTTTAGTTAAGAAGTTATTCATACTTCAAATGTAAAATGATGATATAAAATCTTGATAAAAATACACTTTTAAGTACTAATCACTTATGTTGACAACAAGCCAAGTTCTTCTCATAATAACGATGTCGGTCGAAGACTGTAATGATCAAGTATTTGATGTACCAAGTGTTATACAATACAAATCTAGATTAACCATTATAAACAAGCAAGGTATTAAGAATTAATAAGATAAAAATGATAAGACATGTTAATAGTAAGTTGTTTAGGATATAAACATTGAAGTTCATATTGATTTTCTATTATACTTATTCTAACACCATTTGTAAAACCTTTTCACATTGACATAATTAACTTAGCTAAACATTATGAAAAAGAAGAACATAAATAAAAAAAAATATAAGAACATAAACATGCTATAAGTTAACTAAGTATAGTAAAGGAAATAAAAAGCTTGAACAAAAGATTAATGAAAACAAAACTTAAGTATTATAAAAATATAAAGAGAGAGAAAGAGCAAGAACATGATCTTCATCTCAAAACTAAGATGCTTAAATGAATAGCAAATGCCTCCTTTTAGAGGCTGAAATTAAAAAATATTAATTTGGTAATTGATTATTGATGTAATGGCTACCTATCAATTTAGTGGACTTGGTGGACAACAACACTTAAACATTTTGGCTGGTTGAAATGGCTTTGATACAATTAGAATTTAGCAAAGTGTTCCCTATAAAAGTTGTTGGAAATTATCTCTTCCTTCCACCTACCAAATTTCAAAGCATTGAGAGCACTATAGCTCGTGATGTGTCTAAAATATTGAGTAATACTGCTGGTGGATGACACGCCGAAAAGATTGATGTCTTCTCCCAAGTGCAGGAGTGTCGAAGTAATAAATAACCTGGCAAGACCAGGGTCGAACCATAAGGAGGATAATTGTACAAATTATAAACAACAACAATAGTAACAATAACAACAAGAATAATAATAGTAGCACTAATAATACTAGTAGTAGTAGTAGTAGTAGTAGTAGTAGTAGTAGTAATAACAACAACAACAACAACAACAATAATAATAATAATAATAATAATAATAATAATAATAATAAGAAGAAGAAGAAGAAGAAGAAGAAAAATTGATGAGAACTTTGAGATGAAAAATTAATGTAAGGATTAAACAATAATAACAAACAATATCAAGGTTAGAGGATCTATTAATGGTATTTCAAACAAGTATAGTATAAACTTTTATTATTAAATTGCAAGTCACACATAAAGGAGGTTCCAATCTAATTATAGATTGTTAACATGATTACATTAGTCATCTTATTCAATTAATGCTAATACTTGTAAATTTCATCAAGCATTCATGATTATAACTTATGTTAATAACATATCAAGTTCCATTCATAGCTCAGGTGTCAGTTATACCATACAATATGGGCTATAAAAGTGCCAAGCATTTGTTGTACCAAGTGTTATACAATATAAATCAAGATTAGTCATTTAACAAGCAAAGTATTAAAGAGTGAACAAGATAACAAATATAAAACATGTTAGTATCAAACATTAAAGTCCATATTAAGTTTATACCATACTTATTCTTACACCATTAGTGCAACCTTTTCACCTTGACATAATTAGCTTAGCTAGACATAATGAAAGAAAGAAAAATAGATAAACAAAATGAGAACATAAATAAGATAAAAGTTAACTAAGTAAAGGAAAGGAAATGAAAGGCATAAACTTGATATTAATGAAAGCAAAGCATAAACATTATAAAGAATACAAAGAGAGAAAACAAGAGCATGATCTTGATTTGGACACCAAGATGCCTAAATGCATGACAAATGCCTCCTTTTATAGGCCAAAATTAGAAACTATTGATTTGATGACTAATTGATGAGTAGGTAGCCAACCCTGGACTTGGTGACAATCTTTATCTTCTCCTGTATGCCCAAAACATCATTGATGATGTCAAAATTAGAGCCATTTAAAAAATAAAAGTTCTAGGAAATTATCTCAGCTTTCTTGTGTAAAACATTCAGCTCATTTCGACTTCTAAAACTCCAGATATGGCCAAAATACTGGACAGTGCACGGGCTGGAGGATAGATTCGGGCTTTTTTGTTGTTGCAACAATTTAGACTTGAAAATGACCTTTTTAGATTTGGGCTCTATATAAAAGTTGTAGGCCTATGTCTTACCTTTCCATCCATATAAAGTAGACCTAAATCTGAGATCTATAGCTCCAGATATGACCCAATTAATGAATAGTGTTCTAGTTTAGATTGCACCGACATCTCTTTTCTAAGTTTAGCCATCTCTTTATCATTTCAATTTCAGTTCTTAAATTCAGCAATCAATCCTTTCATTTATGTGATAGGGCTGCATTTAAAATTAACATTTTCCATAAGTTAAAGTATCTTATATTATTAGATATATTATTATAAAACATGCTTTAATTAAGGAATTATTGATACTTCGAGTGCAAAATGATGATGTAAAACCTTGATAAAAATACACTTTTAAGTATCAATCAGTGGGTATGGTGGATAACACTCAAGTTCTTGTCTAGAGTAAATGTCATTGCTAACATCAGAATTTGAGTAGGTCTTTCTATGAAAGTTATTAAAAATTATCTTTTCTTTCCACGCACCAAATTTCACATCCATTGGTCTTCTAGAGCTTCTAAAGCTCCAACTATGGGTAAAATTTTAAACAGTGTCTAGCCTGGATTGTAGGATAGATTCTGACTTTTTTTTGTGGCCAAACTTTAAATTTAAAAATGATAGATTTGGTCTTTCCTTATTATAAAAATTATAGGCTTATTTCTTATCGTTCAAGTCATATAAACCAAATTGAAATTCAAGATCTACAGCTCTAGATATAACCACCTTGACTAAATAATGTTTGAATTTGAATTAAATTGGCATCTTCTTTCTAAGTTTAACCTTATTTTTATCCTTTCACTTTCAATATTTAATCACAGCAATCAATCCTTTGAATTGTGAGATATGCCTACATTTAAAATGAGTATTTACCGTAACTTAAAGGTATCTTATATTATCAAACTTGTTATTATAAAATATGTTCTAGTTAAAGAATTAATGATACTTCAAGTACAAAATGATGATATAAAACCTTGATAAAAATGCACTTTTAAGTACTAATTAACAACCACACAATGATGAATTGAAGAGGACTTTGAGAAATAAGATTAATATAAGGATTAAACAAGGATAAAATAATTATCAAGGTTAGAGGATCTACTAATGATATTTCATACAATCATAGTATAAATCTTTTTAATTATTCAACTAGAAACCACATAAAGAACGTTGAAATCAAATTATAAATTGTTAATATTATTACATTAGTTATTTTATTCGATTAATGCTAATACTTGTAAATTTCATCAAGCATTCATGATTATAACTTAGGTTAACAACAAATCAAGTTTCTTTCATAGCTCAAATGTCGGTTATACCATACAGTATAGGCTATGAGAGTGCTAATCATTTGTTGTACCAAGTGTTATACAACATGAATCAAGATTAGTCATTTAACAAGTAAAGTATTAAAGAGTGAACAAGATAACAAATACAAAATATGTTAATATTAAACATTAAAGTCCATATTATGTTTACACTATACTTATTCTTACACCATTAGTGTAACCTTTTCACCTTGACATAATAAACTTAGCTAGACGTAATGAAAGAAAGGAAAATAAATAAAAAAATAAAAACATAAATAAGATAAGAGTAAACTTGATATTATTGAAAGTAAAGCATAAACATTACAAAAAATACAAAGCAAGAAAGCAAGAGCATGATCTTGATCTCGATACCAAGATGCCTAAATGCATGGCAAATGCCTCCTCTTATAGGCCAAAATTAGAAACTATTGATTTGATGACTAATTGATGAGTAGGTGGTCAACTCTTGACTTGGTGACAATCCCTATCTCATCTTGTCTTCCCAAAACGTTATTAATAACATTAAAATTAGAACCACTTGAAAACATGAAAGTTGTAGGAAATTGTCTCAGCTCAGGTAGGAAGACATATTCGGACTTCTTTAATGTTGCTCCAATTTGAACTTAAAATGGCTTTTTTAGATCTTGATCTCTATATAAAAGTTGTAGGTCTGTGTCTTACCTTTTGATTAGTACTCAAATGTGCATTTTTATCATGGTTTTATATCA
>SRLM01002711.1:0-18933 GCA_015708895.1 Populus ilicifolia | reverse complement strand
ATATATATATAAAAGAAAAAAAAGGACAAAAAATAATAATCCCAACCCGAAGAAGTTAACCTTAAACATTAGAACAAAAATTTTGTTTTCTTCCAAGAAAAGTCTTATAATTATGTGTTGATATATTGAGCACAAAAGAAAGGTTTATTAATATGTTTTTAAGAAGTATTGAACAGATATATAAATTTAATGAGAGTTTGTTTATCTAGATAGATTAATGAAAGTTGAATGATGAGTACCTTGCTTTGTGAAATTTACAAATTGTTTTTCTGTTTTAACGCTTTGATTACTAAGGACTAGTAATAAGCTAGTTGGGGGGTGTGATTAATACTTAAAAGTACATTTTTATCAAGGTTTTATATCATCATTATGCATTTGAAGTATCAATAACTCCTTAAGTAAAATATATTTTATAATAATATATCTAATAATATAAGATACCTTTAATTTATGATAAATGTTCATTTTAAATGTAGGCCCATCACATAAATAAAAGGATTGATTGATGAATTTAAAAAATAAAATTGAAAGGAAAAAAGAGATGGCTAAACTTAGAAAAGAGATGTTGGTGCAATCCAAACCGAAACACTATTCAGTAATTATATCATATCTAGAGTTGTAGATCTCTGATTTAGGTCTACTTTATATGGATGGAAAGGTAAGACATAGGGCTACAACTTTCATATGGAGCCTAAGATCTAAAAAGGCCATTTTTAAGTTCAAATTGATGCAACAACAAAGAAGTCCAAGTCTATCCTCCAACCCAAGCACTATTTAGTATTTGGCCTATATATGAAGTGCTAGAAGTAGAGATGATCTGAATTTTTTACATAAGAAAGCTGGGACATTTATGTTTTCAAGTGGTTGCAATTTTGATGTTATCAATGATATTGTGGGCAGACAGGAGAAGATAAAGATTGTCACCAAGTCAAGAGTTAGTTATCTACTCATCAGTTAGTCATCAAATTAATAGTTTTTAATTTTGGCCTATAAAAGGAGGTATTTTCCATGCATTTAGGCATCTTGGTTTCCAGATCAAGATTATGATCTTGTTTTCTCTCTTTGTATTTTTTGTAATGTTTATGTTTTCCTTCCATTAATATCAAGTTTATGCCTTTCATTTCCTTTCATTTTCTAAGTTAACTTTTATCTTATTTATTTATTTTTCTTTCTTTCATTATGTTTAATTAAGTTTATTATGTTAAGGTGAAAAAGTTACACTAATGGTGTAAAAATAAGTATAATGTAAACTTAATATGAACTTTAATGTTTGATACTAACTTGTTTTGTATTTATTATCTTGTTCACTCTTTAATACTTTGCTTATTAAATGACTAATCTACATTTATGTTATATAACACTTGGTATAAAAAATACTTGGCACTCTCATAGCCTATACTGTATGGTATAACCGACACCTGAGTTATGAAAGGAACTTGATTTGTTATTAATATAAGATATAATCATGAATGCCTGACAAGATTTACTAGTATTAGCATTAATCGAATAAGATAACTAATGTGATCATATTAGAAATTTATAATCTAATTGGCACCTTCTTTGTTGTAGTTTCCAATTGAATAATAAGAGTTTATATTGTACTTGTTTAACATACCATTAGTGGAACCTCTAACCTTGACATTTGTTATTATCATTGTTTAATTCTTACATTAATATTCCATCTTAAAGTTCTCATCTTCTTCTTCTCCTTCTCCTTTTTATTATTATTATTATTATTATTATCATTATCATTATCATTATCATCATTATTATTTTTATTGTTGTTGTGTTGTTGTCATTTATAATTTATACAATCAACCTCTCTGTGGTTCAACCCTGGTCATACCAGGTTATTTATTACCTTGACACTCTTGCACTTAGAAGAAGACATCAATCTTTTAGTCGTGTCAAAATTCAACGTCAGAATTCAGAACAAAGAATTGAAGAGAAATTTAGTTGAAGACTAAAGCAAATCTTGGTTCAAATAAGTGCTCCAAATTTGAACCAAAAATCAATTCTATTCCAATCTTAGAAAAGATTATTATATGATTTATTTCATGCCCAAACTTGCTTTATGTTGTGTGCAAAATTCAACCATCAAACACTCAAGGTTTCAATGTCAATCTTAGCCTAAATAATATATACATTTCTATCCTTGTATGATGCTTAAATTCAGCCTTAAATCAGCCTCCAAATCAAGCCAAGCACAATCCATGATCTTACATGTCCATACAAAAAATAACATTTGATTATTTTAAGTAATTCATTGATCCAAGAGGGCAAGTACATAGATGGAAAGCTAGAGTGGATATTTTTACATGATTTTAGGTTAGAGATAGCTCAAAAAAGAGGAAAAAAAACGTGCTTCAAAGTGGTTTCCAAGCTAGCTTAATTTGATTTTTCAGAACATGTTTTTCTTTAATGAGTTGGTGATTAGTACTTAAAAGTGTATTTTTATCAAGGTTGTATATCATCATTTTCCAAATAATTTGCTGATTCTAAAAACTATTTTTCTTTTCCACGACTAGATCTACCAAAAACACATTTTTTTTATTTTATGACTTGAGGAACTTGTCATTTCTACACACTTATATATCTGTTGAATGTGTGGGTTAAGCATAAATGAAGGAAAGGAAGAGAAGATTTTATGAATGAGAAATTGAAAATGCAATCATACCACCTATATGTAAGCTGACTGTAGACTCATTCTCTCTCTCTTTCTCTTTATTTATTTATTTATTTCATTTTTTTTTCTTTTTTTAAAAAAATATATTTATGTGCAGGTAGTTGTGATTATGGGTCACTTCTTCCTTTGGTTTTACATCTAAGAACAACTTAATTGCCCTTTATGAGTCGGGGATAGGCTTTTCACCCAGTTTTCTTAAAAACCTTGTCTAACATGTTCTTTATGGAACTAGAGTCATAAGTCATGAAATGCACAATGCCATATCTCCACTAAGATACGTTTTAAAAGTCAATAGAAGATTATCTAATGATTCCTTATATTTTAAAATAAATTCTGACTTTAGACAATTTTCACAAGCTTTGCAGAACATATGTGTCCTTAAACATGGTGGGCCAATAAAATCCACATTGTAAGATTTTTGCAGTCATCTTGTTTTACAAGAAATGACTTGCATATGCCTCAGAATGACAAAATTTCATGACACTACTTACCTTATTATAAGGAATGCATCTTTGAAATATTTTATCAGCGTAATATTTGAATAAGTACGGGTCATCCCAATAAAATTTTTGCACGTCACTTGATTAGTACTTAAAAATGCATTTTTATCAAGGTTTTGTATCATCATTTTGCACTTGAAGTATCAATAACTCAACTAAAGCATGTTTTATAATAAAATATCTAATAATATAAGATACTTTTAATTGGTGGTAAATATTTATTTTAAATGCAGGTCTATCATATAAATCAAAGGATTGATTCCTGAGTTTAAGTATTGAAATTGAAAGGACAAAGAAATGGCTAAACATAGAAAATAAATGTTGGTATAGTCCAAACTAGAACACTGTTCGGTAATTGGATCATATCTAGAGTTGTAGATCTTGGATTTAGGTCTACTATATATGAATGGAAAGCCCATACATTGTTTAGTATTTAGCTCATATCTAGAATTTTAGAAATCCAAATGATCTCTATTTTTTTCTGTAAAGCTGACACAATTTCCTACAACTTTCACATGGAGGTTTGGTTCAAATTCTGACGTTATCAATGATGCTTTGGGCAGACAAGAGAAGAAAAGGATTGTCACCAAGTCAAGAGTTGGTGACCCACTCATCAATTAGTCATCAAATCAATAGTCTTCAATTTTGGTCACCCATGTTATTTATTGCTTCGACACTCCTACACTTGGGAGAAGACATCAATCTTTTAGTTATTTATTACTTCCATTTCCTCATGTCATAACCAAGCAAAGGAAAGTCAATCACAACTTTGAAATCTTTGAAATTTTAAAACAAGTAAGGATCAATATATCTTTGCTGAATGCTATTAAATAGGTTCTTTCTTTGAAAACAAGTTTTATTCATAACAATAATGCTTGGAAATATAAAGACCTTAGTTGTTCTACAACTTCTTGCTTTATTGGAGAACATAAAATAAAAAGAGTCTTACTTGATCATGGAGCTAGTATGAATTTACTTCAATATTTAATTTTTTAAAGTCTCAATCTAGGTGAGTTAAAACCAACTTCTGTAACTCTCTTTCTTGTTTATAGATCTGTAAAAGTGCCTAGAGGAATAGTTGAAGATATGTTAATACAAGTCAATAAATTCATTTATCCTCTGGATTTTGTTATCTTAGACACACAACTTGTTAAAACATATAATTCATTTCCTATTATTTTAGAACATTCATTTCTTGCAACTTCTAATGCATTGATTAATTGTAGGAATGGACTAATAAAGCTATCATTTGGAAAAATGACATTGGGATGAATATTTTCAACATTTTGCAAGTAACTTGGAGATGATAATGAATTATAAGAAGCAGATCATATTAAAGAATTAGTTTATGATCAACTTGAATCTAACTTAAGTAAAAATAAGTTGGATGAATTTGAAGATTTGCAAATGATTTATTCTTATAAAGAAATCACGAATGAAAAAGGCATCGAAAATGTTGATGCGGATCTTTTATTGAGAGTGACAACAGATTTCACATCTGACATCACACCAATCGATGATTACTTTCCTAATGAATCCTTGCTTTCTTTTAGTCCAATGTCTTGGTATGATAGAAATATCAATTTTTTTACTTCAAGAGATTTGCCAGCTCATTGGAGTACTTAAGATAAAAGAAATTTTTGAGCAATGTGCAAAGCTTTTATTGGGATGACCCTTATTCAAATATTATCATAATCAAATATTTTAAAGATTCATTCTTGACAATACGGTAAGTAGTATCATTAAACTTTGTCATTCTAAAGCATGTGGGAGTCATTTCTCGTAAAAAAACATAGTTGCAAAAATCTGTCAAAATGGATTTTATTGGCCTGCTATGTTCAAGGACTCATATGCATTTTGCAAAGCTTGTGAAAATTGCCAAAAGTTAGGATTTATTTTAAAACATAAGGAATCTTTAGATAATCTTTTATTGACTTTTGAGACGTATCGTGGTGGAGATGTGCATTGTGCATTTCATGATTTATGACCCCATTCCTATAAAGAACATGCTCAATATAGTCTTGGGAATCTAACTAAAAAAAACCCTATTTACCAGTTTTTAAGAAAACTAGAAGGGAAGCCTACCCCCGACCCATATATTCTTGGACATAAAACCAAGGGAAGATGTGAGCCACAATTACAACTACTTGTACATGCACATATTTTTTCAAAAAAAAAATTAAAATAAATAATCAAAAAGAGAGAGAGAGTATGAGACTCCAGCTAGCCTATATATGGGTGGTATGATTGCATTTTTAAGTTTTCATCTATAAAATATTCTCTTTCTTCCCTTCATTTCTACTCAACCACATACATTTAACATATATAAAAGAGTGTAGAAATAGCAGGTTCCTCGAGTCATCATATAAGAAACATTTGTGTTTTCATTGGATCTAGTCCTGATAAATAAAAGGAGTTTTTAGAATTAGCAAATTATCTTGGTCAGGTACTAGCTAAGAGAAAGATTCATTTAGTGTATAGAGGAGGTAACCTTGGGTTAATAGGTTATGTGTTACTAGCTGTATTTTTAGAAGGTAATCAAGTTATGAGGGTTGTCCGTAAAGCTTTAGCACAAAGGAACATCATTAGAAAAACAATTGGAGAGGAACTATAGGTCTCCACAATGTCTACTCCAATGAATGCAATGTTTAACCATGCTGATGCTTCATTGCATTACTAGGTGGTCTGGGTATATTGGAAGAGATATTTCATATTTTGCTTTGTGACCCAACTGCACATTCACCATAAACTCATAGGTCTATTAAATGTTAATGGTTATTATGACATGTTGTAGTTTCTTGATTATATTGTGGAACAAGAATTTCTAACATCTTCGATATGACATATCATAATCTCTACTGCTACTCCTGAATAATTGATTGACCAACCACAATCTCACTTCTATAATTGATCCCTTCATGAGTCATATAAATTGGTCATCTAAGGATAGCTGTAAAAAGCTTAGATTGGATTTGAGCCCTTATTTGTGAATCTTTGTGTGTTTTGGTTTTATTAATAGCATAATATTTGTGTTTTGTTGTTTCTTATATTTGTTTAAGTGTGTTTTAGGTTTGTCAGTGTTTGTTATTTCAGGTGATGTCTTCTATACTCTATCTTTCTATGTTAGGACATTGAGGACAATGTCTTGTTTTGGTTAGGGGGAGAGAATAGTTGATTAGTACTTAAAAGTGCATTGTTATCAAGGTTTTATATCATCATTTTGCACTTGAAGTATCAATAACTCTTTAACTAAAGCATGTTTTATAATAATACATCTAATAAAATAAGATACCTTTAATTTGTGTTAAATGTTCATTTTAAATGCAGGCCTATCACATAAATAAAAGGATTGATTGATGAATTTAAGAACTACAATTAAAAGGACAACGAGATGGCCAAAATTATAAAAGAGATGTTAGTGCAATCCAAATCGGAACACTATTCGGTAATTGGGTCATATCTAGAGCTGTAGATCTTAGCTTTAGGTCTAATTTATATGGATGGAAAGGTAAGACATTGGCCTATAACTTTCATAAGAGCCTAAGATTTAAAAAGGCCATTTTCAAGTCCAAATTGTAGCAACAACATAAAAGTCTGAATCTATCTTCCAATCAGAGCACTATTTAGTGTTTAGCAATATCTGGAGTTCTAGAAGTCCAAATGAGCTGAATTTTTCACATAAAAAATCTGAGATAATTTCCTACAACTTTCATGTTTTCAAGTGATTCCAATTTTGACATTATCAATGATGTTTTAGGCAGACAAAAGAAGATAAAGATTGTCATCGAGTCAAGAGTTGGTCACCCACTCATCAATTAGTCATCAAATCAACAGTTCCCAATTTTAACCTATAAAAGAAGGAATTTGCCATTCATTTAGGCATCTTGGTTTCCAGATAAAGATCATGCTCTTGCTTTCTCTCTTTATATTTTTTGTAATATTTATGCTTTGCTTTCATTAATATCAAGTTTATGCTTTTCATTTCCTTTCATTTACTTAGTTAACTTTTATCTTATTTATGTTCTTATTTTGTTCATTTATTTTTCTTTCTTTTAATATGTTTAGCTATGTTTATTATGTTAAGGCGAAAAGGTTACACTAATGGTGTAAGAATAAGTATAGTGTAAACTTAATATGGACTTTAATGTTTAATACTAACATGTTTTGTATTATTTATCTTGTTCACTCTTTAATACTTTGCTTGTTAAATGACTAATCTTAATTTATGTTGTATAACACTTGGTACAACAAATGCTTAGCACTTTCATAACCCATATTGTATAACCGACACCTGAGCTATGAAATGAACTTGATTTGTTGTTAACATAAGTTATAATCATGAATGCTTGATGAGATTTACAAGTATTAACATTAATCGAATAAGATGACTAATGCAATCATGTTAACAATCTATAATCTGATTGGAACCTCCTTTGTGTGTGGTTTCCAATTGAATAATAAGAGTTTATACTACACTTGTTTGACATACTATTAGTGTATCCTCTAACCTTGATATTTATTGTTATTATTATTTAATCCTTACGTTAATATTTCATCTCATAGTTCTCATCATCATCTTCTTCTTCTCTACTACTACTAATATTATTGTTGTTGTTATTGTTGTTACTATTGTTATTGTTTATAATTTGTACAATTAACCTCCCTATGGTTCAACTCTAGTCTTGCCGAATTATTTATTACTTCAATACACCTGCACTTGGAAGAAGACATCAATCTTTTTGTCGTGTCAAGTTTTTAGCGTCGTTACCGGGGAGTTAAGTTTTGTATAAATTGTAATTTTTATTTTATTTTCTCTTTTCACTTTTCGTGTATATAACTTTGTTTCTTTTCTCTTATTTCTTCTTCTTTTGTTTTCCTTTTCCTTTTATTCTATTCCTACACGTGCATAAGAGTGTGGTCATGTACATCAAGTGATAGACTTTGTAGGGTATCCTCATCATTTTCAGAAAATATGGCCGAAGAAAATAATCAATCACTTCATAAAGAGAATAATGAGAATAATCGTGCTAGAACACTTAGAGACCACATGAATCCCACAATGAATCCCACAAGAACAAGTGCACCATCATGCATAGTTTTTCCTCCCGATGCATCTCATTTTAATTTTAAGCCTGATATTATTCAACTTTTAACTTTTTTTCATGACTTAGAATTGGAAAACCCATACTTGCATTTAAAGGAATTTGCGGAGGTCTGCAACACATATAATAATTTAAATTGGAGCATGAAAACCATCAAATTAAAGCTTTTTTCCTTTTTCATTAAAAGATAAAGCTAAAACATGGCTATAAAATTTGAGACCAGGATCCATTCGTGCTTAGGATGAAATGCAACAATAGTTTTTAAAGAAGTTTTTCCTATCTTAGATAACAAACTCTTTCAAAAGACAAATCACTACTTTCACTCAAAAACCTAAAGAAACATTTTACCAATGTTGGGATAGGTATTGAGACTTGCTTAATACTTTCCCTCATCATGATTTTGAAACATGGAAATTGATTTTACATTTTTATGAAGGGTTAACACCTAGAGATAGGCAAATGGTTGAATTGATGTACAATGGAACTTTTGAAGATAAAGACCCTGATGAAGCAACGGAGTACTTAGATTTGTTAGTTGAAAATGCTCAAAATTGGGACACCATAGGTACTTATAACACCGCGGGTACTTATGAAGCACCGAATAAAACTCAACCTCATAGATTTAGTGGAAGTATGTACAACTTTATCGAAAATCATGACCTCCAAGCCAACTTTGTATCTTTAGCTAGAAAAGTCTAGGCACTAGAATTGAAAAAGAGTGGTCAATTAAAATCTGTTGAAAACATTGTGTGTGAAATATGTGAAACAAATGAACACTTAACCAGTAATTGTCCAAGCTTGCCTTCTTTTAAGGAATGTCTCAATGAACAAGCCCATGCTTTAAACAATTTTCAAAGGGCCAACTAGAACCCATACTCTCAAATATACAACCCTGGTTGAAGAAATCACCCAAATTTCAGTTGGAAAAGTGATAATAACAATGTACAAACTTCATAACCACCATTTCAAACATACCATAATTTCCAAAATTTTCATGGATATACATTTCCTTATGCTCCACCTCCTAGAAGAAATCTTGAGGAAACATTGCATGCATTCATTGAAAAGCAAAAGACAATCAATACTCAACTTACTCAAAACATGATAGATTTTAAAGATACTCTTGCATAATTGACATATGCTCTCTGTTTTCAAGAGAAAGGTAAGTTTCCATCTTAACCACAACAAAATTTCAATGGGCAATACATTGCAAATGCAAGTAGTTTTGGAAACTATCACATGGATTAAGTCAAATCAGTCACTACTCTACGTAGTGGTAAGGTTATTGAAAAACCCTCTCTTGAACCTTATGAGAAAGATGATGAGTTAATCTTTGAGGGTAAGGAAGGGTTTGAATTTGAAAATTGTAAAGAAAAGACTAATTCTCCGCTAGCACTTCTATTTTCTCAAGCCATGAGCAAACAAAGGAAAGTCAATCACAACTCTGAAATCTTTGAAATTTTCAAACAGGTAAGGATCAATATACCTTTGCTAGATGCTATTCAACAAGTTCTTTCCTATGCTAAATTTTTGAAAGATCTATGCACAGTGAAGAGGAAACTGAATGTGAAAAAAAAAGCCTTTTTAGCCGAACAAGTAAGTGTTATTCTTCAGAACAATAATGCTTTGAAATATAAAGACCCTAGTTGTCCTACAATTTCTTGCTTCATTAGAGAACATGAAATTGAAAGAGCCTTACTTGATCTCAGTGCTAGGGTGAATTTACTTCCATATTCAGTTTTTCAGAGTCTCAATCTAGGTGAGTTAAAACTAACTT
This sequence comes from Populus ilicifolia, assembly GCA_015708895.1. Classification (NCBI taxonomy): domain Eukaryota; kingdom Viridiplantae; phylum Streptophyta; class Magnoliopsida; order Malpighiales; family Salicaceae; genus Populus; species Populus ilicifolia. Next base: position 8,868 of record SRLM01002711.1, on the reverse strand, counting down.
CTATAACTCTTTTACTTGCCGATAGATCTATAAAAGTGCCTAGAGGAATAATTGAAGATGTGTTAATACAAGTTGATAAATTCATTTATCCTATGGATTTTATTGTCTTGGACACACAACCTGTTGAAGTATGTAATTCATTTCCTATTATTTTAAGATGTCCATTTCTTGCAACTTCTAACGTATTGATTAATTGTAGGAATGGACTGATGAAGCTATCTTTTAGAAACATGACATTGGAAATGAATATTTTCAACATTTGCAAACAACCTGGAGATGATAATGACTTATATGAAATAGAACATATTGACGAATTAGTTTATGATCAACTTGAATCTACTTTAAGTAAAAATGAGTTGGATGAATCTGAAGATTTGCAAATGATTTATTCTGAGGAAGAAATCACAGATAAAAAACACATAAAAAATGTTGAAAAACCCTCTCTTAAACCTTATGAGAACGATGATGAGTCAATCTCTGAGGATAAGGAAGGGGTTGAATCTAAAAATAGCAAAGAAAAGACTGATTCTCCACCAGCACTTCCATTTCCTCAAGCCATGACCAAACAAAGAAAAGTCAATCATAACTCTGAAATTTTTGAAACTTTCAAACAGGTAAGAATCAATATACCTTTGGTTGATGTTATTAAACAGGTTCCTTCCCATGCTAAATTTTTGAAAGATCTATGCACTGTGAAAAGGAAACTGAATGTGAAAAAGAAAGCCTTTTTAGCCAAACAAGTGTTATTCTTCAGAACAATAATGCTTTGAAATATAAATACCCTAGTTGTCCTACAATTTCTTGCTTTATTAGAGAATATAAAATTGAAAGAGCCTTACTTGATCTCAATGATAGGGTGAATTTACTTTCATATTCAGTTTTTCAGAGTCTCAATCTAGGTGAGTTAAAACTAACTTTTATAACTCTTTTACTTGCTGATAGATTTATAAAAGTGCCTAGAGGAATAAATGAAGATGTGTTAGTACAAGTTGATAAATTCATTTATCCTATGGATTTTATTGTCTTGGACATACAACCTGTTGAAGTATGTAATTCATTTCTTGTTATTTTAGGACATCCATTTCTTTCAACTTCTAACACATTGATTAATTGTAGGAATGGACTGATGAAGCTATCATTTGGAAACATGAAATTGGAGATGAATATTTTCAACATTTACAAGCAACCTAGAGATGATAATGATTTACAGGAAGTGGACTTTACTGAAAAATTAATTCATGATCAATTTCCAACCACTTCTAGTGAAATTGAGATTGATGAATTTGATGATTTGCAAATGATTTATTTTTAGAAAGAATCAAAGACAAGTAATTGGAGGCCGCAAATTAAGGAATTGCCACCTTGATCAATTAAGTCCATACCTTCAAGTGTTTAACCACCCAAACCTGATTTGAAGTCATTACCATCCAATCTCAAATACTTATCTTTGGAAGAAAATGAAACTTTTCTAGCAATAACCTCTTCCAAACTTAATGCACATCAAGAAGGTAAGTTATTACAAACTCTTAAAATGCACAAAAATGCATTAGGATGGACCATAGTTGGCATAAAAGGAATTAGTCCTTTGATTTGTACACACAAAATTTATTTGGAGGAAAATACTAAACCCTCTAGAGAAATGCAATGAAGGTTAAATCCTAATATGAAAGAAGTAGTGAAAAATAAAGCCATTAAGCTTCTAGATAATGAAATCATTTATCCTATTTCTGACAACAAATGGGTAAGTCCTACCCAAGTTGTACCCAAGAAGTCTGGAGTCACTGTGATAATAAATGAGAACAATGAGTTAATTCCCACTAGAACTATTACTGGTTGGCGCATGTCCATTGACTATAGAAAACTTAATTCAATGACTAAAAAAGATTATTTTCCTTTACCTTTCATGGATCAAATCTTAGAAAGAGTTGCAGGTCATGAATTTTATTGTTTCTTAGATGGCTATTCGGGGTTACAACCAAATTGAAATTGCGTTGGAAGATCAAAAGAAGACTACTTTCATATGTTTATTTGGTACTTTTGCATATCGAAGGATGCCTTTTGGATTATGTAATGCACTAGCCACATTTCAAAGATCCATGCTTAGTATATTTAATGATATGGTTGAACATTTTCTTAAGATTTTCATGGATGATTTTTCTGTTTTTGGCGATTCATTTGATGATTGTTTGACTAACTTAGAAAAGGTTTTGACCAGGTGTGAAGAGAAGAATCTTATGCTGAATTGAGAAAAATGTCACTTTATGGTAACAAACGGCATCGTAATTGATCACATTGTTTCATCAAAAGAAATTGAGGTTGACAAATCTAAGATCAAGTTAATTGCAAACTTGTCAATACCAAAATCTATTAAAGATGTTAGATCATCCTTAGGACATGCTGGTTTTTATAGAAGGTTCATCAAAGATTTTAGCGTAGTATCTAATCCCTTAAGTAACCTTTTAACAAAGGATAATATTTTTGAATGGACTGAACATTGTGAAAAAAACCTTTGTTAAACTTAAAAACTTACTTACTTGTGCTCATGTCATTCAACCTTTTAATTGGTCATTAACTTTTGAAATAATATGTGATGCTAGTGATTATGACATAGGTGCTGTTTTGGGACAAAGAAAAAATAAGAAACCTTATGTAATTTACTATGTAAGTAAAACTTTAAATAGTGCTCAAATAAATTATACCACCACTAAAAAAGAATTACTTGCAGTAGTATTTGCATGTGAAAAATTCAGGTCTTATCTTATTGGCTCACCTGTTGTTTTTAGTGATCATGCAACATTGAAATATCTTCTTTCTAAGAAAGATTCTAAGGCTAGATTGGTGCGGTGGATTTTGTTCCTTCAAGAATTTGATATCACAATCAAAGATAAGAAAGGCAGCAAAAATATTGTTGCAGATCACTTGTCAAGATTGATAACAAATTTGAAAACTGACATCATACCAATCAATAACACTTGTCAAGAATTTTTTTCCTGGAAAGTTGAGACAATTTATCAAGAGCTGAGACAACTTTCATTGGTGGTTTGGTTCAAATTTTGATATTATCAATGATGTTTTGGGTAGACAAGAGAAGATAATGATTGTCACCAAGTCAATAGTTGACTAGCCACTCATCAATTAGTCATCAAATCAATAATTTCTAATTTTGGCCTATAAAAAGATGCATTTTCCATTCACCAATTATGTTAGCATCATTTTTGTGTTAGAACTTTTACCGAAATTATGTTCTATTCTTCTTTGTAGATTTTGATTCTTTAGTTTGTAAAACTTATTATTTTAATTTGATTCAAGTTATTTCATATTTATTAAAGTGTTCTTATATATAATCATTTTGGTTAATCTCTTTCTTGGATCTAAATCAAGGATGATGGTGGTTGAGGTGAGTTCTTTAACATATGAATGAATCTTAATGTTTATCTTCTCATTTTCTTTATAAACATTTTATTATTGCAAAGAAGTTTTAGAAATCATTTAAGTAATGTTATAATCTTGAATTTTTATGCATAAACCTTAGTTTTGATATAGAGATTGTTTGATTCAACATCTTACTTAATGTGAAAGTACTTGTCCATTCTCAAGCAATAATCAATCTTTATCTTTTTAAACTGCATCATAATATCTTCTAATCTAATATAATCATTGTTGATATTAGGTTGAGTTATCTTACATATGTTGAAGGAATCACCCATACATCACCATTAAAATTGATTTGGACCAAGACTTACTTTTTCTTGTTATTTAAAATCTATTTACACCTTTTTATCTTTGAAAATAAATCCATCAGTTATTTTCAATCAAGTTATTGTTAATTCCATTTCTCCTAAGTTTTTTTGTTACCTATCTTAATTTCCAGATCTAACTCTCTGTGAATATGACATCAACCTTACCGAGTTCATTGCTACATCGCACACTCGTGCACTTGCGAGTTAAAACAAGTTGATCATAAAAAGTGGTCAAGCAATTTTGAATCGGCTTGTTTTAACTTGCTAGTGCACGAGTTTGTGATGTAACAATTAACTCGGTAAGATTGAGGTCATATCTATAAAGAGCTAAATCGGGAAATTAAGCTAGGTAACAAAAAAACTCAAAAGAAATTAAATTAACAATAACTTAGTTGAAAATAATTAATGAATTTATTTTCAAAGATGAAAATGTGTAAATAGATACTAAATGATAAGAAAAGGTAAGTCTTGGTCCAAATCAATTTTAATGGTGATGTATTGGTGATTGCTTTAACATATATAAGATAACTCAACCTAATATCAACAATGGTTATATTAGATCAGAAGATATTATAATGAAGTTTAAAAGATGAAGATTGATTATTGCTTAAGTACTATCATATTATGTAAGACATTGAATCAAGTAATCTCTATACCAAAACTAAGGTTTATGTATAAAAATTCAAGATTATAACATTACCTAAATGATTTTAAATTTTTTTTTGCAATAATAAATCATTTATGAAGAAAATGAGAAGATAAATATTAAGATTTATTTATATCTTAAAGAACTCATCTCAGTCATTACATGATTAAAGAGTTAATGTGTTATCCCAAGTGTAAGAGTGTCAAAGAAATAAATAATCCAGCAAGACCGAGGTTGAATTACAAGGAAGTTAATTATATAAATTATAAATAATAATAATAATAACAACAACAATAATAATAACAACAACAACAATAACAACAACAATGATGTGGTGGTTAAAATGAGTTAAAGAGGACTTTGAGATGTAAGATTAATGTGAAGATTATACAATGATAAAAACAAATGTCAAGATTACAGGATACACTAATAATATTAGAGATAAATAAAGTATAAACTCTTTATAAATTATCTACATGATCATGTTAATCATCTTATTTACCTAACACCATAGTTATAAATTTTATCAAGTATTCATGATGCTAGCTTATGTTGACAACAAATCAAGTTCCTCTCATAATAACAATGTTGGCCGAAGACTATGAAGGATCAAGTATTTGATATATCAAATGTTATACAACACAAATCTAGATTAACCATTTAACAAGCAAGGTATTAAGAATTAATAAGATAAAAATGATAAGACATGTTAATAGCATGTTGTTTAGGATATAAGCAGTGAAGTCCATATTAAGTTTATATTATATTTATCATAACACCATTAGTGAAACCTTTTCACCTTGATATAATTAACTTAGCTAGAGATTATGAAGGAGAAAAACTTAAATAAACAATATAAGAACATAAATATGATATAAGTTAATTAAGTATAGTAAAGGAAATGAAAAGCATGAACAAGAGATTGATGAAAGCAAAACTTAAGTATTACAAAAATATAAAGAGAGAAAGTAAAAACATGATTTTGATATAAAAACAAGATGCCTAAATAAATAGAAAATACCTCCTTTTATAAGCTAAAATTTAGAACATTTATTTGGTAATTGATAATTGACATAGTGGCCAACTATTGATTAGTGGACAACAACACTTAAACATTTTGACTAGATGAATTGACATTAATGTAATCAGAATTTGGCACTATGTTCTCATGAAAGTTGTTGAAAATTTTCTTTTCCTTCCACTCACCAAACTTTAGAGCATTTTGAGTAATACAACTCAAGATATGTTTAAAATATCAAGCAATGCTGCTGGTGGATATGATGGATAGCCCTCATGCTCTTGTTTGGATGAAATGTCATTTCTACCATCCGAATTTAAGCTAGCCTTCTCATGAATATTGTTGGAAATTGTCTTCTCCTTCCATCCACCAAATTTCATGTTATTTGGCCTTTTAGAACTCTAGTTATGGGTAAAACTCTAAACAGTGTTTGGGTTGGATTGCAGGACAAATTCTGACTTCTATTTTGTGACCAAACTTTGAATTTGAAAATGGAAAATTTAGGTTTTTTCATCAAGAAATTTATAGGCCTATTTCTTATCTTTCTAGCCATATAGATTAATCTGAAATCCAAAATCTATATAGCTCTAGATACGATTCAATGACTGAACAGTGTTCAATTTGAATTGAATCGGCATCTCCTTCTTAAGCTTAGCCTTTTCTTTGTCCTTTCACTTCTAATAGTTAATCAAAACAATCAATCCTATGAATTGTGAGAATACCTGTATTTAAAACGAGCATTTACCATAAATTAAAAATATCTTATATTATTAGACTTGTTATTAAAAAATATACTCTAGTTAAGAAATTATTGATACTTCAAGTGCAAAATAATAATATAAAACCTTGATAAAAAAATGTACTTTTGAGAACTAATCACACCTCCTAACTAGCTTATTACTAGTCCCTAGTAATCAAAGTATTAAAGTATAAAAACTATTTGCAAGTTCCCCAAAGCAAGACATTCATCATTTAACTTTTATTACTCTATCCAAGTAAACAAACTCTCATTAAATTTATATATATATGCTTCATATTATTAGAATAAGATATTAATAAACCTTCTTCTTCTTTTTTTATGTGCTTAATGTTTAAAAACATAGATGAGGGGGCTTTTATTAGAAGAAAACAATGTTATGTTCTAATATTTAAGGTTAACTTCCTTGGGATGAGATTATTTTTTTTCTTTTTTTATATACATATAACTTAAAACCCAATGCATCTTTAACCCATATAATGAGCTTTCGGCTAATGACTCCCATACTAGCTAATCTTAGGGCATTAGGTGTTGAGACACCCTTTCAAGCTTAATAACTCGGATTACAGATACTAATACATATATAGTGCAATGTTTGATTCCCTTAAGCTTTTCTCCTCAACCTATGTAACAATCATTAGGCCAATAGTTTTCAAGTCAGTTGACTTTAGGGTATTAGGTGTTAAAACACCTCTTCGGGCTTAACTACTTAGGTTAGGGAGGCTACAAAAACAAACTTATCTATATTTTTATTTATTATCATTATTTTTTCTCTTTTTTTTTTGCAAATTATATATTATCCCTTTCCTTTAGTTGTTACCTTTAACAAAAGAATATAAATAATGTAATAATCCAATATGCAACCCACAATCATATGTTAAAGTGTGAGTGAAAATAAAGGCTTAAAAATACTTGTTAAATGAGAACATAGATGATGGGGCTATTATTAGAAGAAAACAATATTATGTTCTAATGTTTAAGATTAACTTCCTTAGGTTGAAATTATTATCTTTTTTTTTCTTTTTTCTTTTTTTTTATATATGTATAACTTAAAACACAATGTATCTTTAACCCATAAAGGAGCTTTCGATTAATGACTCCCAGACTAGTTAGTCATAAGGCATTAGATATTAAAACACCCCTTCAAGCTTAATAACTCGGGTTGTAGATACTGATACATAAATAGTACAATGTTTGATTCCCTTAAGCTTTTCTTCCCAACCCATGTAACAAGCATTGAGCCAATAGCTCCGAAATTAGTTGACTTTAGGGTATTAGGTGTTAGAATACTCCTTCAAGCTTAATTGCTTAGGTTAGGAAGGCTATAAAACCAAACTTATCTATATTTTTATTTATTTTTAATTACATTTATTATCATTATTTTATTTTTTCAAATTATGTACTATCCATTTTTTTTAGTTGTTACCTCTTACAAAAGAACATAAATAATGTAATAATCCAATGTGCAACTCACAATCATATGTTAAAGTGTGTGTGTGAAAATAAAGGTTTTAAAATACTTGTTAAATGAGTATATGAGCAAAAGCAATTGATAATAATGTAGAGTTTGTAAACCTGAATATTTCAAGAAGTATTATGATAGGCCTTGTTAAGAATGTTTACTAGGATGCGTCTCAAGAGTCATTTTAACAAAAGAACTCGTTGACTCTACCATCTTAGTAACAATGGCTTTGCAAATAGAAAACACAACTAGTAATTTTTTAAAAAAAAAATATCAACTACTACCTCTTCCCCCTAACAAAAATGAAACATTGTCCTCAATGTCCTAAGGTAGAAAGATAGAGTATAGAAGACATCACCTGAAAATAAAGAACATTGACAAACCTAAAACATACTTAAACAAAAACAAATATAAAAAAATAACAAAACAAAATAATAAAACACGAGGTTTCATAAACAAAGGCTTAATCTAATATAAGCTTTTTACGTCTTTTCTTAGTTGACCAATTTATACGATTCATGAAATGATCAATTACAAGAGTGAAAGATTATAGTTGGTCAATCAATTGTTTAGTAGTAGCAGGAGAGATTATAATTTCTCGTGCTGAAGATATTAGGAATTTCTATTTCACAACATGATCAAGAAAAGACAACAACTTATTATAAAAACTATTAACATTTAACAAATCTATGGGTTTATGGTGAATGTGAAGTTGGGCCCAAGAGAAAATATGAAAGATCTCTTCCAATATGTCCAAACCACCTGACAAGGTAATGAAGGCATCAGCATGTTTAAACATTGTATTCATTTTATTAGATATTGTGGAGAGTTATAGTTCCTGTCCAATTGTTGTTCCAATAATATCCTCATTTGCTAAAGCTTTGGGGACAACCCCTAAAACTTAACTACCTCCTAAAAATACAATTATTGACACAACCTTCACTGACCCAAGACTGACTCCTCCATACACTAAATGGAACTTTCTTGTAGCTAATACCTTATCAAGATGATTTGCTGATTCTAAAAACTAGTTTTCTTTTCTAAGACTAGATCCACCAAAAACACAAATATTTCATATTTGATGACTTGAAGAACTTGCTATTTATACACACTTTGATATTTGTGGAATGTGTGGGTTGAGTAGAAATGAAGGGAAGGAATAATAGAATTTATAGATAAGAAAGTGAAAATGCAATAATACCTGACACGACAAAGAGATTGATGTCTTCTCCTAAGTGCAGGAGT
>SRLM01002709.1:0-44916 GCA_015708895.1 Populus ilicifolia | reverse complement strand
AAAACCATGATAAAAATGCACTTTTGAGTACTAATCAACTATAGGGAAGGTTTTCGCCAGCCTAGAAACCGAAGGGATTATAGGAATAGAACTAGGGGCCAATTTGGCCAAAGGGAAAATTTTCATAGTGTTGGAGGACATACTGATTTAGATAGTGATTTGAATGCTATCAAACTGAAAATACCTTCTTTTCTAGGTAAAAATGATCCCGAGGCATATTTGGAGTGGGAAAAAAAGGTGGATTGGATTTTTGATTGCCATAACTATTCGGAAGCGAAGAAAGTGAAATTGGTAGTCATCAAATTCATAGATTATGCACTGATTTGATGGGATCAGACGTAGTGGAGAGAGGCCGATAGCATCCTGGGAGGAGATGAAAGTGTTGATGAGAAGGTGATTTGTGCTTAACCACTATTATAGAGATTTGTATTTGAAATTACAGGGTTTGAATCAGGCTTTTAGGTCCGTGGATGAGTATTTCAAGGAAATGGAGATTGCCATGATTCGGGCCAACGTGATTGAGGATCGGGAAGCTACTATGGCTAGGTTTCTAAATGGACTGAATAGGGACATTGCAAATGTTGTAGAATTACAATATTGTGTGGAATTGGAAGACATGGTCCATATGGCAACGAAGGTAGAGAGGCAAATAAAGAGATGGGGCAGTGCATGTTTTCAGACCAATTCAGCTTCATCTTCCTCAACATGGAGGCTGAATTTGAAAAGAGAGGGGGCTGTCAAACCAAAGCCTTATACAAAGGCTGAACCACCTAAGGCCAAAAATGATACTTATACGGATGGGAAAGGTAAATCTGAATCTCAATCTACTTGTGATAGAGATATTAAATGCTTTAAATATTTAGGGAAGGGGCACATTGCATCTTAGTGTCCAAACTAAAGGGTTATGCTTATAAGAGACAATGGGGATGTTGAATCTGAAAGTGAAGAGATGCCACCTTTGCTGGATTGTAGCGATGAGGAGATTGCATATCCTGTTAAGGGGGAGGCTTTGGTTATAAGACGTGCACTGAACATGCAAATCAAAGAAGATGATATAAATGAGCAACGGGAAAATATATTTCACACTCGATGTCACATCCAAAACAAGGTATGTAGCATGATAATTGATGGAGGTAGTTGTGCTCATGTTGCTAGTGATACACTAGTGAAGAAATTGAATCTGAGTTGTATTAATCATCCTCGGCCTTATAGATTGCAATGGTTGAATGAATGTGGTGAAGTGAGGGTTACAAAGCAGGTTTTGATTGTGTTTGCTATTGAGAAGTATTCTGATGAGATTTTATGTGATGTCGTCCCGATGCATGCTAGTCACTTACTTTTGGGGCGTCCATGACAGTTTGATCGGAAAGCGATTTATGATGAGTTTAGAAATAGGTTCACTATTGTAAAGGATGGTAAAACCATCACTCTTGTACCTCTTTCTCTAAAACAAATGTATGATGATCAAATGAAACTAAAAAATGAATGTGAGGATGGGAAGAGTGAAAATTCACGTGAGGAAAATGGTGAGAGAAAACCATCAGATTCGGCTAAACCTAAATCATTAATTAAACCGATTGAGCTTGGAGGTAAAAACCAAGAAGTGAAGAAAGTAAGCTTGTGTGATGATAATAGGGTGGAAAAATTAAAGAAACAACCTAATTTTTATGCAAAAGGATCTCAAATCAAATTTGTATTTTTCACTAATAAGCCAATGATCTTACTTGTGTATAAGGAGGCTTATTTTAACACTAACGATCTTGATTCTGCTATTCCTAGTGTGGCTGTTTCTTTGATGCAAGAGTTTGATGATGTATTCCCTGAAGACATCCCTGATGGATTACCACCATTAAGGGGGATTGAACATCAAATTGATCTTGTGCCCGGAGCTTGAGTAGGAGACATGCTAAATGGGTTGAATTTATTGAAACATTCCCGTATGTAATCAAGTATAAGTAAGGGAAAGAAAACATTGTGGCTGATGCACTTTCACGCAGGTATGTTCTTTTGGAAAGTTTTATAGATTTGATGGATATTTGTTCAAAGAGAGTCGTTTGTGTGTTCCATTAAGTTCTATGCGTGAATTGCTTGTACGTCAAGCACATGGAGGTTTGATGGGGCATTTTGGAGTTGTTAAGACTTTGAGCGTGTTGCATGAGCATTTTTATTAGCCTAAAATAAAAAAAGATGTGCAACGCATATGTGATAACTTGTAGGAAAGCAAAGTCTAGGACTCAACCGCATGGCTTGTATACCCCTTTGCCTGTACCAAAAGAACCTTCGGTAGACATTTCGATGGACTTCGTCTTGGGTTTACCTAGGTCAAAACGGGGTAGGGATTCCATCTTTGTAGTTGTTGATAGGTTTTCAAAGATGGCACATTTCATTCCATGTCATAAAACTGATGATGCAACTAACATTGCTGATTTGTTCTTTAGGTAGATAGTACGACTTCACGGGGTCCCTAAGAGCATTGTTTTTGATAGAGATGTTAAGTTCCTTAGCTATTTTTGGAAGGTGTTATGGGGAAAAATGAGTACTAAATTGTTGTTTTCAACTACTTATCACCCCCAAACAGATGGACAAACCGAAGTAGTTAATAGGACCTTAACACAACTTTTGCGTGGTGTCAATCAAAAAAATCTTAAAGAATTGGGAAGATTGTTTGTCATTTATAGAGTTTGCATATAATTGTAATGTGCACTCTACTACTGAATTTTCACCATTTGAAATTGTGTATGGATTTAACCCTTTAACTCCAATGGATTTGATTCCTTTGCCTATTGATAAAAGGGCTAGTTTGGATGGTAATCGTAAAGCACAGGTGGTGAAAACTCTTCATGAGAGTGTACGGCAACAGATTGAAAAGATGAATCACGTGTATGTGACCAAAGCCAATAAGGGGTGCAAACATGTTGTCTTTCAACCTAACGATTGGGTTTTGGTGCATATGCACAAGGAGAGATTTCTGGCCTAGAGGAAGTCAAAGCTACAACCATAAGGAGATGGGCCATTTTAGATCCTTGAGAGGATTAATGACAATGCTTATAAAGTTGATTTGCTAGGTGAGTATAGTGTTAGTGCTACCTTTAATGTTTTTTATTTTACTCTATTTGATGTTGGTGATGATTCGAGGTCGAATCCTTTTGAAGAGAGAGGGGATGATGCGAATTAGCCTAACACCAAGCGTAATCATGTCAACAACCCATTGGAGCTAAGGTTAAGAAGCTTAAAGAAGCATTGAATGGCCTTGTTCAAAACATATGGAACAAAATGGACGTAGAGAGGCTTGGGACATTTAAGGAGCATGAAGGACAACCTTTAATTCATTTAGTTCAGGTCCAAGAAGAGCCTAATTCATGTGGAACAAGGGGTTGATGTGTCCGGCCCAATACCAACCTTGTTAGGCTTGTCTTTTTCTAACACTAAAAAGATAAAGAATCAGCAATTTATTCTAGGAAGTTGGCCATATTTAATGCTTTTCCTCACTTAGGAAGGAAAGTAATTAAATCAGCAACAAAAGAGGAAATTTATTTTCTTAGGAATAAGATATGGCCAACTTCCTAGAATAAATTACTGATTCTTTATCCTTTTAATGTTAGAAAAAGACAAGCCTAACAAGGCTGGTATTGGACCGGACACATCAACCCCTTGTTCCACATGAATTAGGCTCTTCTTGAACCTGAACTAAATGAATTAAAGGTTGTTCTTCATGCTCCTTAAATGTCCCAAGCCCCTCTACGTCCATTTTGTTCCATATGTTTGAACAAGGTCATTCAATGCTTATTTAAGCTTCTTAGCTTTAACTCTTGTAATTGGTCCAATTGGCACCTCCAATGGGTTGTAGGCATGATTACGCTTGGTGTTAGGCTGATCCGCATAAAAGAGTGTAGGAAAGCTCTAGGAAAAATGATTATACTTGATGAGCTATCATTTAAGTTTGTTGAAAACCAAGTATCTAAATCATTTTGTCAAGTAATGCAACATAGATTTGATATTCCTTCTCGTTTGACGATTTGGAGAGATTGTTTGGAAATTTATGTAGTTGTAAAGGAAAAATTAAAAAAATACTCTTAAGAATCAATGTGTATGTTTAACAACTGATACTTAGACATCAATTCAAAATATTAATTATATATGTTTGACTGCCCATTGGATTGATGAAGGTTGGAACTTAAATAAAAGAATTCTAAACTTTTGTCAAGTTTATAATCATAAAAGTGAAACAATTAGCCAAGCAATTGAGAGTTGTTTATTGGAATGGGGAATTGATAACATTTAACGGTTATAGTTTACAATGCAAGTTCAAATAATTTGACAATAAAATATTTGAAGAGAGTAACAAGTAATTGGGCAAGTAATATATTGTCAAATGACTTCATGCATGTTAGATGTTGTGCACATATTGTTAATCTTATTGTATGTACGGGATTGAAAGATATTGATGATTTAGTTGTTAAGATTAGGAATGCAGTAAGGTTTGTTAGATCTTCTGCTTCTAGATAACTTGTTTTTAGCCAATGTGCGGAAGGTTGAAAATTGGGAGTAAAAAATCTATTTGCTTGGATGTTGCAACTAAATGGAACTCTACATATATGATGCTAGATGCAGCTGATAAATTTGATGTGGTTTTGATGAGGTTAGAAGAAACCGATCCTAGGTATTTGAGTTTGAGGTTAATTCCAAAGGAAAACAAAAAAAAACCTTAGGTCCTTACGCTTTAGAAGATTGGAAAAGACTAGATCTTTTTTCAAGTTTTTGAAACTATTTTACACGGTTACATTAAAATTTTCTGGCTCGTTATATGTGACATCTAATTCTTTCTTCCATGAATTGATTTCCATGTTCATAAGTATATCTCAACTTTATAGAAGTGAAGATGTTTATGTAAGCAAAATTGTTAAGAATATGATGGAAAAGTATAAAAAATATTAGGGGGATCAAAATACATAAAATTTTTTGTTATATGTGGCTATTGTGTTAGATCCATGTTTCAAATTGCAATATGTAAGATTTTGTTTTGAAAGATTATATGATGTTGAGGCTGAAAATTTTACAATTAAGGTTAAAGATACTTTGCTAAGGTTGTTTGAGCATTATATGAATGTTGATGAGAATGTTGAGGTTGTTCAAAGTGTTGGAACTAGTATACATGAAAATGTTAATGTTGATTTAATAGTGATAAATGATAATATATTGCATGACTTAGCTTCTCAATTCAAAAAACATTTAGAGGGAAGAAGGTGGTGTAAAAAAAAATGAGGTTGAGAGATATTTGGTGATGATTGTGAGGATTCTTAATGATTTTAAATTAGATATTTTGAGTTGGTAGAAGTGTAATGCTACAAAATACAAGATTCTTTCTAAGGTGGCACAACACGTGTTAGCTATTCTGGTATCTATAGTTATTTCTGAAGCAGCTTTTAGTATTAGTGGTTGTATTTTACATACATTTTGAAGCTTTTTATCTCCATTAACAGTGCAAGCATTGGTTTGTTGTTAGAATTGGTTGAGTTTAGCATCAATTCCAATCAACATTAGAAACTTCATGGGTTATATTGAAAATTCTAAGATGATTGAGTCAGGTAATTTCTTTTATAAATTTAAATGTAGTTATTTTATAATATTATTTATTTACATATGTTTAATCTAACATTTTAATTTATGTTTTTGTAGAATTTGGTGAAAGTTTAAAAATCTCAACTGATTGTTTGTAAGTTGTATTGATGATGTTGGTGCAATCTTGAAATATAATTGTTTTAGGTATTTAATTTACTTTACCTTATTAATTCCTTTTAAAATTTTGCATTGCTAATTTTTTTAATAGTTGAATTATAATATGTTGCTAATTTGCTAATGTCTTATTATAGCATTACCCTTGCTGGATTTTTTGACTTTTGCTGCTGTAGTGTAAGTGTTGGATTTTTATGATAATTTATTATTTTTTTCTATTTGCTAATGTATTTATTTGTTAATGTAAACTTTTTTAGAGTAAACACCTCTTTTAATTTGAGGCGCCCAAATTTGATCATGTATCTTACATATTGGATTGATTTGAATTTTCATTACTTATTTCTTTGCGTACTAAAGATACTAAGAGAAAACATTTCAAATTTATTGTTTTCAAAAAAATTTCAATATTTTAATTTCATTAAAAAGCTTATAATAAAATTAATCAAATTAGATTAGAACATTTTAAAACGTTTTGATTAAAAAGCCTATAAATTTAGCCCAACAAGAAAATTTAACAGCCCAATTCAATTTAAGCCCATTAAAAAAAAGTCAAAAAAGCCCATTAATTTCATGGTTAGGTTTCCTAGATATTTAGCTCTAAAACTGATACGATCCATGCAAGGTCAAATTTGGATTTTGATGTAAAATGTGCAACTATCCAGTTTTACGGCAAGGGTCATAATTCTCAATCAGACCGTTGGATCGAGCTGAAATTTTACGTGGAGTCTCCTAACATATTGTATTACCTTGGGTTAAACTTTTAGATCAATCTAAGCTTAGGAAGGCATCTCAATATGGGTCAACAAAAGCTGTATAAATTTTGTTATTTACTTCCTTTTGACTTGTAGATTTCCTATTTGGCTAGGATTCTTTTCCTAAAAGGTTGTACCAGCTTATTTTGAGAATTTTCTAATTCCACAAGGATTTTCAATGAGCTGCAATAAAATCTCCAAGTATGGCAAGGATTCATTAATGTTTCAGAATCCTTTTCTTACAAGGATTCCTTATTCATCCGAGCTCCAAAAGGAAATAAGACTTTAGAATGCATTCTACCTTTAGATCAGATTTCCTAGTCTATTTGAGACTTCTTAATGGTGACAAATATGATTCTAGCATATTTCGGATAGTAATTTTAGGATTTTTATATTTTTAT
Organism: Populus ilicifolia; assembly: GCA_015708895.1. Lineage (NCBI taxonomy): Eukaryota > Viridiplantae > Streptophyta > Magnoliopsida > Malpighiales > Salicaceae > Populus > Populus ilicifolia. The sequence continues at coordinate 38,030 of SRLM01002709.1, read as the reverse complement.
TATTTTCTTCTTAGTCTTTGGGTTATTATTACTTGGTTGGGTCAATTGTAAGTGGGCTATATATAAGTCCACCTAAGGGGGGTCCATTAGGGTTTTTTAAGTCCAGAATCACTATAAATAAAACTTCTTGTTTGCCGCACTTTGTTGTGTGTGTTGGTGAGATAATCTCCCTTCCTTGGTTCTCTAAAGAACTGAAAATGACTTATTGAAGAACAACTGTCTTCGTGGCGTCATCCTTATACTTCTCGTTCGTAAATCAATATTCGTTAGGTGGGGGTTTTTCGTTTTCAATAGTGTTGAAGTCTAGGTACAAGTTATTTTTATGTTACACTCCTATCAAACCTGATTTACATGGCTTTCTAGGAATTAGTGTCTTTGGGTGTGGGTTGGGTGACCATGTGGTTGGGTGACCATGTGATTACGAGGTTCGCATCAAAAACCAAATTCAACCGAACCGAACCAGAATTTGATTTGGTTTAGTTTGCAATTTAAAAAATATGAATTATATGGTTTGGTTGGTTTTTATGGTCCAAATCAAACCAAACTGAACCGTGAACAGGTCTACCACATACAAAGGAGGTTTCAATCAAATTATAAATTCTTAACATAATTAAATTAGTTATTTTATTCAAATAATGCTAATACTTGTAAATATTGTTAGGCATTCATGCTTATAACTTATGTTAACAACAAATCAAATTCCTTTTATAGCTCAAGTGTCGGTTATACCATACAATATGGCCTATAAAAGTACTAAGCATTTGTTATACCAAGTGTTATACAACATCAATCTAGATTAGTTATTTAACAAACAAAATATTAAAGAGTAAACAAGATAACAAATATAAAACATGTTAGTATCAAAAATTAAAGTTCTTGTTAAGTTTACACTATACTTATTTTTATACCATTGGTATAACCTTTTCACCTTGACATAATAAACTTAACTAAATATAATAAATGAAAGAAAAATAAATAAATAAAATAAGATAAAAGCTAACTAAGGAAAAAAAATGAAAGGTATAAACAAGATATTAAGTAAAATAAACTTAAGCATTACAAAAATACAAAGAGAGAAAGCAAAAGCATGATCTTGATCTAGAAAATTAAGATACCGAAATGCATGGCAAATGCCTCCTTTTATAGGCTAAAATTAGAAACTATTGATTTGATGACTAATTGATGAGTGGGTGGCCAACTTTTGATTTAGTGACAATTTTTATCTTCTCTTATCTGCCCAAAATATCATTGATAATATTAAATTGGAACCATTTGAAAAACATAAAAGTTGTAGAAAATTGTCTCATCTTTTCAAAAAACAATGAAGGTCATTTGAACCTCTAGAACTCCAAATATGGGTCAAACACTGAACAGTGTTTGGGTTGTAAAATAGATTCAGACTTCTTCGTTGTTGCTACAATTTGAGCTTGAAAATGACCTTTATAAATCTTGGGCTCTCATGAGTGTTGTAGGTCTATGTCTTAACTTTCCATCCATATAAAATAGACCTAAATTCGAGATCTACAACTCCAGATATGACGCAATTACTTACACGATTAAAAAATTAATTTCTCCCAAGCGTAGGAGTGTCGAAATAATAAATAACCTGACAAGACCGGGGTCAAACCATACGAAGGTTAATTGTACAAATTATAAACAACAACAACAATAATAATAATAAAAGAAAGAAGGAGAAGGAGAAGGAGAAGAAGATGAGAACTTTGAGATGGAATATTAATATAATGATTAAACAAGGATAACAACAACAACAATAATAATAATAATAAAGAAAGAGAAGAAGAAGAAGAAGAAGATAAGAACTTTGAGATAGAATATTAATATAACGATTAAACAATGATAATAACAAATGTCAAGGTTAGAGGATCCGCTAATGATATGTCAAACAAGTATAGTATAAACTCTTATTATTCAATTGGAAACCATATACAAAGGAGGTTTCTATCAGATTATAGATTGTTAATATGATTACATTAGCCATCTTATTCGATTAATGCTAATACTTGTAAATCTCGTCAACCATTTATGATTATAACTTATGTTAACAACAAATTAAGTTCCTTTCATAGCTTAGGTATCGGTTAAACCATACAGTATGGGCTATGAAAGTGCCAAGCATTTGGTGTACCAAGTTTTATATAACATAAATGAAGATTAGTCATTTAACAAGCAAAGTATTAAAAGTGAACAAGATAACAAATACAAAACATGTTAGTATCAAACATTAAAGTTCATATTAAGTTTACACTATACTTATTCTTAAATTATTAGTGTAACCCTTTCACCTTGACAAATAGACTTAGCTAGACATAATAAAAGAAAGAAAAATAAATAAACAAAATAAAAACATAAATAAGATAAAAGTTAACTAAGTAAATGAAAGGAAATGAAAAGCAAAAACTTGATATTAGTGAAAGCAAAGCATAAACATTGCAAAAAATACAAAGAGAAAGCAAGAGCATGATCTTGATCTGGAAACTAAGATGCTACATGCAAGGCAAATGCCTCCTTTTATAGGCCAAAATTGAAAACTATTGATTTGATGACTAATTGATGAGTGGGTGACCAACTTTTGACTTGGTGACAATCCTTATCTTCTCTTGTTTGCCCAAAAAATCATTGATAACATCAAAATTGGAGCCACTTGAAACATGAAAGTGTAGGAAATTATCTCAGCTTTCTTGTATAAAAAATTCAGATCATTTGAACTTCTAGAACTTCATATATGGGCCAAATACTAAATAGTGCTCAGACTGGAAGATAGATTCGGACTTCTTTATTGTTGATATAATTTGGACTTGAAAATAGCGTTTTTAGATCTTAGACTTCATATAAAAGTTATAGGCTAGGTCTTACCTTTCCATTCATATAAAGTAGACCTAAATCTGAGATTTACAACTCCAGATATGACCCAATTACCGAACAATATTCCGGTTTGGATTGCACCGACATCTTTTTTTTAAGTCTATTCATCTCTTTGTTCTTTCAATTTTAGTTCTTAAATTCATCAATCAATCCTTTTATTTATGTGATAGGCCTGCATTTAAAATGAACATTTACCACAAATTAAAGGTATCTTATATTATTAGATATATTATTATAAAATATGCTTTAGTTAAGGAGTTATTGATACTTCAAGTACAAAATAATAACATAAAACCTTGATAAAAAAGCACTTTTGAATACGAATCAATTACCAAACAATGTTCCGGTTTGGACTGCAACAACATCTCTTTTCTATGTTTGACCATCTCTTTGTCCTTTCAATTTTAGTTCTTAGACTCATCAATCAATCTTTTCATTTATGTGATAGGCCTATATTTAAAATGAATATTTACCATAAGTTAAAGGTATCTTGTATAATAGATATGTTATTATAAAATATGTTTTAGTTAAGGAATTACTAATACTTCAAGTGCAAAATGATGATATAAAACTTTAATAAAAATATAGTTTTAAGTACTTACACTTTCTATAGATATAGGTAATCTCTTCATATGAAATTCTTTTGCGAGTTAGTTCAATGTATATCTCATTTGACAAGCATGTGGATATTAGTTTCAGGTATTCATCATACCTTAGTTTATAAGAACAATTACTTCCTTTCACAAAAAAAAAACATAATATGCATTGGACTTAATAGCTCTAATTAATATTCAATCTTAATAGAACATTAACCAAAAGTATTTAGGAACAATGCTTCCATGTCATAGAAATTTCATAATTATAACAACTTTATAATTTTTTTTATAAAATATTTTTGTTCTGTAAACTTTATCTTTACTATAGATTTGTTAATTAAATATTGGATTCATTAATCAAATATAAATAAATATTAAAAATAAAAAAATATTTTTTAATAATATATTATTTACATAAATAAAATCAATGTTATGTATAACTAATTAACTGGCTACAAAACACATTCACTAACACTATATATATTCATAGATTAATTTAAAGTAAATTCCTAAATCTAAACCTATACAAATTGTTCATATTAGATAAAGAAATTGGATGAAAAATCCAAATACAAAATGAATTTTTAATTGTTATATGTTATCTTTTTTTTTAATTACATGAATTCTAACTTATTCTTCAAGTATGAATTAACGACTTAGCTCCAATGAAGACTAAATATTTTAATAAGATATGAAAACTTATTTTGTTGTAGTCAATCACTTTCCTTAATGTTGTCAATTAATTATACTTGGGATTGAATATGACAAGATGATGACTACCTCTGATAAAAAATGAAGTATGGATTTTAGATCTAGGACCTTAATTAGGGATTAGTATTCTAAAAATACTATAATATAATAATTTTAAGAGAGAGAATTTGTTGAAAACTTGAGTGGGGAAAATAAACAAAGTAGAAAATAAAAAAAAATAAAAAATGAGTAAAAGAAATAAAAACCTCTTGAAAAAAGAAGAATAAATTGCAGGATTTTGAATATATGGGACTAACCACAGGTGGCTGTATTTGTACTATTATAAATTCTGAATCCTACTTATATAATTCTAGTCCTGTGCACATATTAGTAATACAAAATAAGTTGTTATTTTATTATCACTATTTTTTTATTTACTTTTGGGATCCTACTCGAAATAAGATTGTATTTTTTTATTTGTGTGCACGTTCAAACTTTGATGGTTGATTTTTTATTTATTTATTTTTTTTTATCAATGATGACTTTTAATTACTTTATCGACCGATTGACTGCTTCTTCAGATATGCGCTTCCACTAAAATTTCTACAAGTTCCTTCAAACACCTGTTACTAGGTGCTCTAGAATATGGTGTCGCTGAAAAGAGGGAAAGAGAACAAAGACTTGGCCTCTCACAAAGAGCATGTGCCCTTCCAGCTGCACGGCTGGTTCCAGTGTCCCATGTTCTGTTGAGAGCTACATTCTTTTCTATATTTGCTTTTTATGTAAACAATATTTTAAAAAAAAATATAAACTTAAACAATCAAACTAATTGAAAGGAAAAAAAATAGAAAACAGAAATGATATCAAACAAATGATATATTCTTAAACTTCTTTAGAAAATAGCCCATTCTAACATATTATTTAGGCTAGGCAGAAAATTAATTCGAAAATATTAATGAACTTGAACCAAACTTGCAGTATTTTTCAGTTCCGGTAAAAAGTCTAGAACTTGTTGAAAATATTTTGTTAGCATCAGATTTATCTATCAAAAAAGTGCTTCCGCTGACAATTACCGATGCCAACGTGAGTGGCCACAAAAAAATAGTGATATTATAGTCATAAAAAAAATGGAATAGAACAATGTTAAATGTTAAAGTAAAATGTAATTTTCATATTAGAAATAAGCTAAAAAAATCTCTAAAATCCCAAGCCAAGTAGTTTATGCAAACATTAAAATGAAACACTAATAAAAAATAAAATAAAAACCAGTAGACACCTAGCTGACAGCTCTCTTTTAGAGTTGATTTAAAAGTCAAGGCCATGATTTTAAAGCATTTTAAGATTGATGAATCTGAAGCAACTTCTTTCACAGAATATTATTCATTACAAACGATGCAAGTGTGATACGATCCAAGCAAGGTCAAATGTAAAATTTGACCTTGCTTGGATCGTATCAAAGTGTTTACACATTTTAAGCCAGTTCTATCATTCGATGACAACGGGACTTCAAGCAACCAAGTTCACCAAAATCATTCAATCTTGCACACAAGGCCATATTCCTACTTCTGAATACCCATCTTCAGTAGCACAGGCACGAAACATCCCAGTTGTATTAAATGGCATGGTGACTTCTCCCTTGGCTGACACAGCAACCAACCCAACATCCCCTCTTGGATTACACTCAACAACATAAGCTGCAGCTTCCTTGAGAGAGAGACCTTTATACTCCATAAGGGCAGCCACATCCCGAGCAACAGTGCCACGTATAATTGTTTCCCCTTTGCCTGTAGCGGAAACTGCACAAAGATTGTTGGCATATGTCCCTGCCCCGATTATGGGTGTGTCTCCAATCCTACCCACCATCTTGTTAACAAACCCACCTGTAGAAGTTGCTGTGGCTAAGTTCCCATTTTTATCAACAGCAACACATCCAACAGTCCCAATTTGGCTATCTCCATTACCGGTTGGACTTTCACTTTTCTCCTCTTTTTGAATGGGTTGTGTATAATCCATCTATGGATGCAGAATAAAAATCAAAGCTTCAAATCAAAAGGACCATGGAAGTATTATACAGCTTGCATATAATGTTATGCAAAACACCCGAGAAATCCTGGAGATTTCTAATCAATGATGTTAAACATTTCAACCATTCAAAAGTAATAAGATACAATCATTGTCATACTTCATTCATATTAAATATCAAGATCATGGAAAATCAAGATTTGAATCGCAGATCAGAAAGTCCATTTTTGGGATCGCAAATTGCATTGAATTGCAAAGCATGAGATTCAGTAAAAATGCAAATGACATTATAAAAGATAAATAACATACTACATAATTATACAACAAAGGAAAAATTATCATTTATAAAGAAAAATGTACATCAATCATTTGATTTGTTAGTTCCCAGTCACTCAATAACCCCAAAGTCTCAAAGCTTCTTCTAGCTAGTTAAACTACTAAAATGTCCTGGTTTTAACAGCTGTAATATTTTCTTCAATTTTGATATCATTATCACTACTGTCATTCTTATTGCCTCTGGAACTGTTTACTTTAACTCACCCTTTCTTTCTCACTGAAATATAATTCATCTCAGTTTCAAAAGAAAGATTTACCAAAGAAAATTGTTTATATGTCGTTGTCATTCATGTCCTCTAGACTTAGCATTCCTATAATTACCCATCTCTTTTGCAGTTTGCTTTATTTTCTATTGGAGTTCATGCATTAAATTCAATGAATCATACTGAACTGAATGGTGACTGAATTGCATGATACATTTAAACCTGCAATTCACCCCATAATCCGCATTGTTTCATACATGAATTAAGGCTAATTGTAAGATCAAGATTCAAAGCAGTGGATTTCTAGGATTCAAGTTTCCGAAAAACAAATGAAATGTGTGGCAACTGGGAATACAATGATTGTACTAACATGCATCTTGCAGATTATAAACAGTAAATGAAGCTAAGATATACTAGAGCATGATTCAAACATGCCAGAATCTGATGCTGACCCATATATGAAAGATGAGAAGCATACCTGGACTCTGTCAGCTTCTTTTGCCTGCTTAAGCCTCTCAATATTTTCTGGAGTAATGAAATGACTGGAATCAACGGTCTCAACACCCTAGGATATTCAAAAGGCCACAGATACACATGAAAATCCCAGTGAAAAGATCCACATAAATGGAGATTAGAGACAATCTTTTTACGAAGTATTAGAGATAAATTTAAATTTGGTTACATTCAATACAACAAATGCTTGAAGTACATCAATTATAATAAGAACATTAAATTATTAAAGCTTGTGAAACAGAAGTACAATAAGAAACCGCTAAGGAGATGGAAAACAAGAGTTAAAAGGAGAATTATTAAAACATCTCTCCAAATTCACCAAGCATACATCAATTTAGCAGCATCAACCGTGAGATATTGCACAGGGACAAGGATCAGTTATGATGTAAATTTCAAAATCTTTGCTTTTCAAGATCATTCCCAGAATATAATTGACAAACATTTTTTAACATTTAGGTCTAAGATAAGAACAACTAAAATGGGTAATTAGAAGCAGGGAATCACACTGAACTTCAACTCGGAAAAAATGAAACAAGGTGAACTTGGGTTGGTGATTAAAAATATCGCAGGAAGAGAGAATGAATATCACTCACTTGTTCCCTAGCAAAAGCCTCAGCTCCATCAAATCCAAGATATATATGAGGAGTGTTGTCCATGACCAATCGTGCTAGAGATATGGCATTAACAACAGTGGTGAGACCAGAAACAGCTCCACATTTCTTTGAATTTCCATCCATGATACAAGCTTCCATCTCAACAGTGCCCCTGCTAGTCAAAACAGATCCTCTCCCAGCATTAAAGTTTGGATGGTTCTCTAATTCCCGGACCTGTAGCATTCATATATATATATATATATATAGAGAGAGAGAGAGAGAGAGAGGAAAGTTAACTGATAGAAACGAAGAGTTTGAGCAGAGCATCTTAAGAAAAGCAAACCAAATTCAAAAGTATAGAGCTACCAGTTTATTAAAAGATTGAGGTCAAGGTTTAGGTTTAGGTTTGGTGGGCTTATTGGATCAAACAATAAAACTATAAGAGGTCATCACCATCAACTCCAACGGATTCAGAATATGTTTCAGACATGACTGCGTATACTACGTACCACAAGTTCGACAACATCGAGTGGGTGCTTTTGGGCTTTGAGAGCGGCGACACCAAGCTGAAGGCAGTGATGGAGAGCCGCCTCGCGAAGTAGGCGACGCTCTGCTGGAAGTGAAAGTGATATATCTCCGGCCCCCCCGTGTAGTGCAATTGCCCACCCCATTTTCTACGCTCTCTTGGCTCCGCTCTTCACTGTCTCTCTTTCCATCTACTTCCGTTCGAGGGAAACCCCCCTGATATTTTATACCACTATGATTCGAGTGTAATGGTGCGCAGCCTAACTTTTACGCTATGATTTAGTGTTTCAGACAGCGGTAACTTTATTTTTTTTATCCGAAAGACAGTTTACTATTGCTTGGGAAGTTAAACAAACCAGAGTTTAAGCATGGAGCTCACAAGAGGAGTCCGGAGATTTTAATTAAATTAATTATAAAAGTTAAAGAAAAACATTCTTAAAAAGTATTGAATAAATTTATTAATTAATATTTAAAAATATATTTTTATTAAAATTTTATATTATTATTCTATACTTGAAGTATCAATAACTCCTTAACTAAATCATATTTTATAATAACAAGTCTAATGTTATAAAATATCTTTAATTTATGATAAATATTCATCTTAAATGCAAGTCTATTACTTAAATCAAAAGATTAATTGATGAGTTCAACTACTGAAATTGAGAAAATAAAAAGATGATAAAACTTAGAAAATAGATATTAGTTCAACTCAAACTAGAATACTATTCAATCATTGAGTCATTTTTTGATATTTAAAACTTGGATTTAAGTCTATTTTATATGAATGAAATGCTAAGATATAGGCCTAAAACATTCAAGGGAATGTAAGACTCAATGTTGTTTGGAATTCCAAATCTTAGCAACAATAGAGAAAGTTTGAATATGTCTTACAGCCTAAACAATGTTTAGTGTTCAACCCATATCTTGAGTTCTAATAGTTCAAATGATCTTAATTTTTTTTATTGAAAAGTTAAGACAATTTTCTAGAACTTTTAATTATTCAAGTCTGTTTGAATTCTGACGTTAGCAATAATATTTTATTCAAACAAAAAGACAAGGGTTGTTACCAAGTCAAGAGTTGGTCGCTCACTCAACAATTAGTCATCAAATTAATAGTTTCTAATTTTGACTTATAAAATGAGGTATTTATCATGTATTTAGACATCTTGGTTTTCAGATTAAGAGCATGCTCTTTATTTCTTTCTTTATAATTTTGTAATGTTTAAGTTTATTTCAGGTTATATTTTCCTGAATCTCTTATTTATACTTTTTATTTTCTTTACTATACTTATGTTCTTATATTGTTTATTTATATTTCTTTTTTTTATTTAATTAAGTTTATTATGTTAAGATGAAAAGGTTACACTAATGATGTAAAAATAAGTATAATATAAATTCAACATGGACTTTAATGTTTGATACTAAAATGTTTTGTATTTGTTATCTTATTCACTTTTAATACTTTGTTTGTTAAATGATTATTTTAGATTTTTATTGTATAACACTTGGTATAACCAGTACTTGACACTTTCATAGCCTAACTATATGGTATAACCTACACTTGTGCTATGAAAAGAACTTAATTTGTTGTAACATAAGTTATATTAATGAATACCTGACAACATTTACAAGCATTAACATTATTTGAATAAGATAACTAATGTAAGCATGTTAACAATTTATAATCCAATTAAAACCTCATTTATGTGTGGTTTACAGTTGAGTAATAAGAGTTTATATTATACTTGTTTAAAATACCATTAGTAGATCCTCTAACCTTAACATTTGTTTTTATTATTATTTAATCCTCACATTAATCTTACAATCTCAAAGTCCTATTTAACTTCTTCTTCTTTTTACTACCACTACTACTACTACTATTGTTGTTGTTATTGTTATTTGTAATTTATATAGTTAACCTCCATATGGTTCGACTCTAGTATTGTCAAGAGGTCATTTATTACTTTGACATTCCTACACTTGGAAGAAGACATCAATCTTTTAGTCGTATCAAGTTTTTGGTGTCGTTGCCGAGGAGGTAAATTCTTGTATAAATTATAACATTTATTTTATTTTTTCTTTTCACTTTTCTTGTATTTAACTATGTTTCTTTTGTTTTGTTTTTTCTAGTCTTCTTCTTCCTTTTATTCTTCTTCTACATGTGCATGCGAGTTTAGTCATGTACAATAAGTGGTAAACTTTGTAGGGTATCCTCATTATTTTTAGAAAATATGGTCAAAGAAGATAATCAGTCGCTTCATAATAAGAATAATTATGTTAGAAAACTTAGACACCACATAGATTTAATAAGAATAAGTGCACCCTTATACCTAGTTTTCCCCTCATGTATCTCATTTTAATTTTAAGTCAGACATTATTCAACTTTTACCTTCTTTTTATGGCTTAGATTTAAAAAATCCATTTGCATTTAAAGGAATTTAAGGAGGTTTGTAACACCTATAATGACTTAAATTGTAGCACGAACACAATTAGATTAAAGGTTTTTTCTTTATCATTAAAAGATAAAGCAAAATAATAGCTATAAAATTTAAGATCAGGATCCATTCATGCTTGGGATGAAATGCAACTATAATTTATAAAGAAGTTTTTTCCATCTCACAGAACAAATTTTTTCAACAAACAAATCACCACTTTCACTCAAAAACTAAGAGAAACATTTTACTAATATTAGGATAACTATCGAGACTTACTTAATAATTGCCTTCATCATGGTTTTAAAATATAGAGATTGGTTTTACATTTTTATAAAAGGTTTAACACCTAAAGATAAATAAATGGTGGAATTGATGTGCAATGGAACTTTTAAAGATAAAGACGCTGATGAAGTAATAAAGTACTTAGACTTGTTAGATAAAAATACTTAAAATTAGAACACTGCAGGTACTTATGAGGCACCGGGTAAAACTTAACCTTATATATCTAGTGGAGGTATGTACAACGTTAGGGAAGATCATGACCTCTAAGCTAAATTTGCATCTTTAGCTAAAAAAGTCAAGACATTAGAATTAAAAAAAATGATCAATTAAAATATGTTCAAGACATTATATATCAAATCTATGAAACCAAAAAACACTCAACCAATGACTATCCAACTTTGCCTTCTTTCAAAGAATGCTTCTGTGAACAAGCTCACGCTTTAAACAGTTTTTAAAAGCTCAATCATAACCAATACTCGCAAATATATAATCCTTGTTGTAGAAGTCACCTCAATTTTAGTTGGAAGAGTGATGCGTAAATTTTACAGCCACCGTTTCAAGCACACTATAATTTTCAAAATTCTTATGGATATATACCTCCTTGTGGTTCATCTTCTAGAAGAAATCTGGAGGAAACATTGCATGCATTCATTGAAAAGTAGGGGTGATGCAAACCTCGTGATCACATGGTCATGCACCAGTACTATTAGAAATAGAAAACCCCCACCCAACAAATATTGATTCTTGAATAAGAAGTATAAGGATGACGCCACAAAGACAATTGTTCTTTGATAAGTTATTTTTTAGTTCATTAGAGAATCATGGAAGGGAGATTATCTCACCAACACACATGTTTGGTTATGCCTTCTACAACAAGAAGTTTTATTAATCTGAATAGTCTTTTTTCCTTACATGTTTGGTTATGCCTCTATTTATAGTGATTCTAAACTTAAAGAAACCCTAATGGACCCTCCTTAGGTGGACTTATATGTAGCCCACTTACAATTGACCCAAATAAGTAATAATAACCCAAAAACTAAGAAGAAAATAATAAAAACATAAAAATTCAAAAATTACTATCCTAAATATGCTAAAATCACATTTATCACCATTAAAAAGTCCCAAATAGACTAGAAAATCTGATATGAAGGTAGAATGCATTCTAAAGTTTTCTTTCTTTTTGTAGCTCGGATGAATAAGGAATCCTTGTGAGGAAAGGATCTTTAAATAATTATGAATCCTTGCCACATTTGGAAACTATGTTGCAGCCCATTAAAACATCCTTATAGAATTAGTATATTTTTAAAATAAGTTGTCACATCCTTTTAGGAAAAAAATCCTAGCCAAATAGAAGTCCACACGTCAGAAGGAAGTAAATAACAAAATTCATACAGCCTCTGTTGACCAGTATTGAGATGCCTTTCCGAACTCCGATTCACCTGAAATTTTAACCCAAGATAATACAATATGTCAGGAGACTCCTCATAAAATTTTAGCTTCATCCAACGGTCGGATTGAGAATTATGACTGTTATCGTAAAACTGGATAATTGCACATTTTACATCAAAATCCAAATTTGACCTTTCTTGGATTGTATCAAGGGGATAATCAACACTTAAGTTGATCAAAGCATGACAGATTTTAAATATACTCTTGCAAAATTGACATCAATTCTCAGTTTTCAAGAGAAAGTTAAGTTTTCATCTCAACCACAGTAAAATCTCAAAGTATAATACAATGCAAATGCAAGTAATTCTGTAGGTCAACATATAGATCAAGTCAAATCAGTCATTACTTTTCACAGTTGTAAGGTTATTAAAAAACTCACTCTTAAACCTTGTAAGAAAGATGATGAGTTAATCTCTAAGGGTAAGGAAGGGGTTGAATTTGAAAATTGCAAAGAAAAGACTAATTTCCCGCCAACACTTCTATTTTCTCATGTCATAACCAAACAAAGAAAGTCAATCACAACTATGAAATCTTTGAAACTTTCAAATAGATAAGGATCAATATACCTTTGCTAGATGTTATTAAATAGGTACCTTCTTATGCTAAATTTTTGAAAGATCTGTGCATTGTGAAGAGAAAAATAAATGTGAAAAAGCAAGATTTTTAAGCTGAAAAAGTAAGACTGTTTAATCTTGGAGCTAGTGTGAATTTACTTTTATATTTAATTTTTCAAAGTCTCAATATAGGTAAGTTAAAACCAACTTCTATAACTCTCTTACTTGCTAATAGATCAGTAAAAGTGCTTAGATGAATAGTTCAAGATGTGTCATGATTAATACTTAAAAGTTTATTTTTATCATCATTTGCACTTGAAGTATCAATAACTCCTTAACTAAAACATGTTTTATAATAACATATCTAACAATATATGATACCTTTAATTTATAGTAAATATTTATTTTAAATACATGTTTATCACATAAATGAAAGGATTGATCAATGAATTTAAGAACTGAAAATGAAAGGACAAAAAGGATGGTCAAACTTAGAAAAGAGATGTGGTGCAATCCAAACAGGAACACTGTTAGGTAATTGGATCATATTTGAAATTGTAAATCTCGGATTTAGGTCTACTTTATATGGATGGAAAGGTAAGACATAGCCCTACAACTTTTATGTGGAGCCTAAGATTTAAAAAGGCAATTTTCAAGTTCAAATTGTAGCAATAACAAAAAAAGTCTGAATTTGTCTTACAGCCCGCGCACTGTTCAATGTTTGGCTCATATCTGGAGTTCTAGAAGTCTAAATGACCTTTATTTTTTTTCTGGAAAGATGAGATAATTTTCTACAACTTTTATTTTTTCAAGTGGTTCCATTCTGATATTATCAATGATGTTTTAGGCAGATAAGAGAAGATAAAGATTGTTACCATATCAAGAGTTGGCCATCCACTCATCAATTAGTCATTAAATCAATAATTTCCAATTTTGGCCTATAAAAGGTGGTATTTGCTATGCATTTAGGTATTTTGGCTTCCAGATCAAAATTATGATCTTGCTTTCTTTCTTTGTATTTTTGTAATGCTTAAGTTTTGCTTTTATTAATATCAAATTTATGCCTTTCAATTCCTATTAATTTACTTAGTTAATTTTTATCTTATTTTGTTTATTTATTTTTCTTTCTTTTATTATGTTTAGCTAAGTTTATTATGTCAAGTTGAAAAGGTTACACTAATGGTATAAGAATAAGTATAATGTAAATTTAATATGGACTTTAATGTTTGATACTAACATGTTTTGCATTTGTTATCTTGTTCACTCTTTAATACTTTACTTGTTAAATGACCAATCTAGATTTATATTGTATAACACTTGGTACAACAAATACTTGACACTTTCATAGCTTATACTGTATGATATAACCAACACCTGAACTATGAAGGGAACTTCATTTGTTGTTAACATAAGTTATAATCATGAATACTTGGTAATATTTACAAGTATTAACATTAATCGAATAAGACAACTAATGTAATCATGTTAACAATTTATAATCTAATTGGAACCTCTTTTGTGTGTGGTTTTCAATTGAATAATAAGAGTTTATACTATACTTGTTTGACATACCATTAGTGGATCCTCTAACCTTGACATTTGTTGTTATCATTGTTTAATCCTTACATTGATCTTCCATACATTTGTTGTTATCATTGTTTTAACCCTTATATTGATCTTCCATTTCAAAGTTCTTATTAACTTATTATTATTATTATTATTATTATTATTTATAACTATTACTACTACTATTACTATTATTATTAATATTATTACTATTATTATTAGTATTAGTATTTAGTGTTATTATTGTTACTATTGTTGTTGTTATATTATTGTTATCTATAATTTATACAATTAACCTCCTTGTGGTTTGACTCTAGTTTTTACTGGTTATTTATTACTTCGACACTCCTAGACTTGGGAGAAGACATCGATCTTTTGGTCGTGTCAAGTTTTTGGCGTCGTTGTCGGGGAGGTAAGTTCTTGTACAAATTATAGTATTTATTTTATTTTCTTTCACTTTTCTTGCATATAACTTTGTTTCTTTTCTCTTGTTTCTTCTTCTTTTGTTTTCTTCTTTCTTTTATTTTATTTTTACACGTGCATAAGAGTATGGTCATGTACATGAAGTGGTAGACTTTATAGGGTATCCTCATTATTTTCAGAAAATATAGTCGAAGAAGATAATCAATCACTTCATAATGAGAATAATAAGAATAATTGTGGTGGAACACTTAGAAACCATATGAATCCCACAAAAACAAGTGCACCATCATGCTTAGGTTTTCCTCCTGATGCATCTCATTTTAATTTTAAGCCAAGCATTATTCAACTTTTACCTTTTTTTCATGGCTTAGAATTGAAAAATCCATACTTGCATTTAAGGGAATTTGAGGAGGTATGCAACACATATAATAATTTAAATTGTAGCGTGAATGATGAGAACCTTATGATCACATGGTCACGCAACCCACACGCAAAGACGCCAATTCTCGAAAAGCCAAGTAAATCAGGTTTGATAGGAGTGTGACATAAAGATAACTTGTACTTAGGCACCAGTACTATTGGAAACGAAAAACCCCCACCCAACGAATATTGATTCGCGAACGAGAAGTATAAGGATGACGCCACAAAGACATTTGTTCTTTGATAACTTGTTTTTTACTTCATTAGAGAACCATGGAAGGGAGATTATCTCACTAACACACATACACACAAAGTGCGGCAAACAAGAAGTTTTATTAATCTGAATTGTCTTTTTACATGTTTGGTTATGCCTCTATTTATAGTGATTCTAAACTTAAAGAAACCCTAATGGACCCTCCTTAGGTGGACTTATATGTAGCCCACTTATAATTGACCCAAATAAGTAATAATAACCCAAAGACTAAGAAGAAACTAATAAAAATATAAAAATTTGAAAATTACTATTCTAAATATGCTAGAATGCGATTTGTCACCGTTAAGAAGTCCCAAATAGACTAGCAAATCTGATATAAAGGTAGAATGTATTCTAAAGTCTTCTTTCCTTTTATAGCTCGGATGAATAAGGAATCCTTGTGAGGAAAGGATTCAAAAATAATTATGAATCCTTGCCACATTTGGAAACTATGTTGCAACCCATTAAAACATCCTTATAGAAAGTAAATAACAAAATTCGTACAGCCTCTGTTGACCCATATTGAGATGCCTTCCTGAAATCTAATTGACTTGAAAGTTTAGCCCAAGGTAGTACAGTATATAAGAGACTCTACGTAAAATTTCAGCTCGATCCAACTATCAGATTGAGAATTATGATTGTTGCCGTAAAACTGAATAGTTGCATATTTTACATCAAAATCTAAATTTGACCTTGCTTGGATCATATCATTGTTTGAGCGTAAAACCGGATAGTAAAAATCCAAACTAGATGGTAATTTTTGGATTTTTAGTATTTTTAGTAATTTCTTCTTAGTTTTTGGGTTACTATTACTTATTTCGGTCAATTGTAAGTGGGCTGAATATAAGTCCACATAAGAGAGATCCATTAGGGTTTATTTAAGTCTAGAGTCACTATAAATAGAGGCATAACCACACATGTAAGAAAGATTATTCAAATTAATAAAACTTTTTGTTTTGCTGCACTTTGTGTGTGTATGTGTTGGTGATAATCTCCCTTCCATGGTTCTCTAATGAACTAAAAAACAACTTATTGAAGAACAACTATCTTCGTGGTGTCATCCTTATACTTCTCATTCATGAATCAATATTCGTTGGGTGTGGGTTTTCATTTTCAATAGTGTTGATGCTGAGGTACAAGTTATCTTTATGTCACTCCTATCAAACCTGATTTACTTGGCTTTCCAAGAATTGAAGTCTTTGCGTGTGGGTTGCGTGACCATGTGATCACAAGGTTCACATCATTTGGTATCAGAGCTTGGCTCCATTAATTAGGTTATATCCTCCTGAAATTTTCGTTTCTTGTTAATTCCGTAAAAATTCCTTAGTGTCTGATTTCTTCTTCTTCTTGAATTTACGACATATAAAAAGAAACAAAATTGTTATTTCATTTTGTTATTGTTCAAAATATATCAATAGCATCAAAAACAAAAATAAAAACAAAAGAAACCAGAAAAGAAAAAAAATTGTTTAAAAGATTATTTGATTCTGCTGCAGAAAACTAAACAAGAGACAATTGAATCAAATCAACTTATAATTAGCTCAAATTATATATTCTAGTTACTGGGATCCTAATTGCATTACATGTCAAATTTGGGGTCAATTGGATATCGTTTGCTTTGGGTTTAAAATTCAGGTCTGATTTTATAACGTTTTTGCGTTAGTATATCAAACCTTGTCATAAATTGCTCAAAATTAATGTTCTGTCTATTTGGATTGATATAGAACTATATCTAAAATTTTAACTCAATTCAACATCATTTACTTTAGGTTCCAGATTCAGATTTAACTTGTTGTAAATTAGTCTATCTTGCGTCAACGTTTGAAATTTGCTTGCTTTCTATTGATCTCATTTCCTGCAGTTTATTTCCATCATATTTGGGTGCTGTTTATTTTTTTTATTTTTGTTTTTATTCGAGTCTTCGGTTTCGTTCATATTTTGAATAGACTCCCTTGCTACTCGTGAGACTATCATCGCAGTTTCGTTTTACTTGCTTTATAGTTGTTATTGCTTCTTGAGTCACATATCTATTTGGATTGCACTGCCAAGTTGGTTCTATTTGGTGTTGGTTTCAGTTTCGCAAGAACTGCAAGGTGAGACGAGACATGTGTGCGTGTGAGGATATTGAGTGTTTGAGCGAAACACGAGCAATGTGAGGATAATTTTTTTTTACCATTAACCAATTTTTGCAGGTACTGTCATGTCAGTTCAAAACAACACACCACCCCATCCTGAGGGAGAACTTATGTTCCAAATGCAAGCCATGAAAAAAATGATGAAAAGTATGAATTTCATGATGGGGAATGTGTGTGACAGACTTGAGAATGTGGGAAAACATGGAAACGTGGTTGGAACATTTACCCAAGACATGAGAAAGGTTGGGGTTGAACGGAAATCTAACAATGGCAGTAGGGCCGGAAGGCTAAGGTGGGCTGATTATGAGGATTTTGAGCCTCAATTTGATGATATTTGTGATGGTGGTTTTAAGGATGAGACCATAGGCTACCGGGAAGATTTTCTACAACGTAGAAACTAAAAGGATTTAATGTATTTTGATGAGATGCTATGGCAAAAGAAAAGGCAGATTCAAAAGGAAGTAAATAACAAAATCCGTACAACCTCTGTTGACCCATATTGAGATGCCTTTCTAAAATCTGATTGACCTAAAATTTTAACCTAAGGTAGTAAGTAAATATATATATCAGGAGACTCCACGTAAAATTTCAACTTGATCCAGCGATCGGATTGAGAATTATGGCCGTTGCTGTAAAATTGGATACTTGCACATTTTACATCAAAATCCAAATTTGACCTTCCTTGGATCATATCAGTGAACACCATTGGATTAAAGCTTTTTTTTTTTCATTAAAAGATAAAGCTAAAACATGGCTACAAATTTTGAGATCAGGAACCATTCGTGCTTGGGATGAAATACAACAACAGTTTTTAAAGAAGTTTTTCCCATCTCATAGAACAAACTCTTTTAAAAGACAAATCACCACTTTCCCATTTTACCAATGTTGGGATAGGTATTCAAACATACAATCCTGATTGAAGAAATCACCCAAATTTTAGTTGGAAGAGTCATAATAATGATGTACAGACTAGAAACCAAAATAACTAAATGCATGACAAATGCCTCCTTTTATAGGCCAAAATTAAGAACTATTGATTTGTTGAATAGTTGTTGAGTAAGTGGCTAACTCTTGACTTGATGACAATTCTTATCTTCTTATCTAAATAAAACATCATTGATAATGTTAGAATTTGAACCAACCTTACTCATGAAAGTTCTAGAAAATTGTCTTAGTTTTTGTAATGTTAGAAAAGGTCATTTGGACTTCTAGAACCCTCGATATGTGCTAAACACTAAACAGTTTTTGGGCTACAGGATAGATTCAAACTTTTACATTGTTGTTAAGATTTAGACTTCTAAACAACAGAATTAAGTCTTGCCTTTCGCATAAAAGTTTTAGGCGTATGTCTTGGCTTTCTATCCATATAAAGCAAACTAAATATAAGATTTACAACTTTAGATATGACCTAATTATCGAACAGTGTTCTAGTTTGGACTACACCAGAATCTCTTTTCTAGGCTTGGCCCTCTTTTTGTACTTTCAATTTCAATACTTCAACTCATCAATCAATCTCTTTATTTATGTGATAGGCCTGTGAAACGACTAAAAGATTGATGTCTTTTCTCAAGTGTAGGAGTGTCGAAGTAATAAATAACCCAGCAAAACTGGGGTCGAACCACAAGGAGGTTAATTGTATAAATTATACATAACAATTATAAACAACAATAATAGCAATAACAATAATTGTAACAATAACAACAACAATAATAATACTAGTAGTGGTGGTGGTAATAATAATAATAAAGAAAGAGAAGAAGAAGAAGAGAACTTAGAGATGATATATTAATGTAAGGATTAAAGAATGATAATAACAAATATCAAGGTTAGAGGTTCTACTAATGGTATATCAAACAAGTATAGTATAAACTTTTATTACTCAATTGGAAACACACACAAAGGAGGTTCCAATCTGATTATAGATTGTTAACATGATTACATTAGTCATCTTATTCGATTAATGCTAATACTTGTAAATCTCGTCAAGCATTCATGATTATAACTTATCTTAACAAAAAATCAAAATCCTTTCATAGTTCAAGTGTCAGTTATACCATACAATATGAATTATAAAAGTGTCAAGCATTTGTTGTACCAAGTATTATACAACATAAATCAAGATTAGTCATTTAAGAAGTAAAGTATTAAAGAGTGAACAAGATAACAAATACAAAACATGTTAGTATCAAACATTGAAGTCCATATTAAGTTTACATTATACTTATTCTTACAACATTAGTAAACCTTTTCACCTTGATATAATAAACTTAGCTAGACATAATAAAAGAAAGAAAAATAAATAAACAAAATACGAACATAAATAAGATAAAAGTTAATTAAGTAAATGAAAGGCATAAAATTGATATTAGTGAAAGCAAAGCATAAACATTACAAAAAATACAAAGAGAGAAAGAAAGAGCATGATCTTGATTTGGAAATCAAGATGCCTAAATGCATAGTAAATGCCTCTTTTTATAGGCTAAAATTGGTAACTATTGATTTGATGACTAATTAATGAGTGGGTGACCAACTCTTGACTTGATGTCAATCCTTCTCTTGTTTGCCCAAAACATCATTGATAACTTCAAAATTGGAGCCACTTGAAACATGAAAGTTGTAGGAAATTGTCTCAACTTTCTTCTGTAAAAACTTCAGCTTATTTCGACTTCTAGAACTCCAGATATGGCCAAAATACTAAACTATTCAATCTAGAGGACAGATTCGGACTTCTTTGTTTTTGCTATATTTTGGACTTAAAAATGGCCTTTTTAGATCTTGGGCTTCATGAAAGTTGTAGGTCTATGTCTTACCTTTCCATCCATATAAAGTAGACCTAAATCTGAGATCTACAACTCTAAATATGCTCCAATTACTGAACAGTGTTCTGGTTTGGATTGCACCAACATCTCTTTTCTAAGTTTGACCATCTCTTTGTCCTTTTAATTTCAGTTTTTAAATTCATCAATCAATGCTTTCATTTATGTAATAGGCCTGCATTTAAAATGAACATTTACCATAAATTAAAGGTATCTTATATTATTAGATATATTATTATAAAACATGCTTTAGTTAAGGAGTTATTGATACTTCAAGTGCAAAATGATGATATAAAATCTTGATAAAAATAAACTTTTAAGTATCAATTAGCCTGTATTTAGGATGAATATTTACCATAAATTAAAGATATTTTATGGTATCAGACTTGTTATTATAAAACATGCTTTAATTAACAAGTTATTGATACTTTAAGTGCAAAATTATAATATAAAACCTTGATAAAAATACACTTTTAAATATTAATTAGTGAATCATTTGTCAAAATTGATAATAGATTCAACTTTCAACATCACATTAATTGATGATTACTTTCCTGTAACATCTTTACTTTCTCTTAGGATTTTTGCCAGCTTATTTAGATTATTAAGACAAAAGAAAAATTTTAAGTGACATGCAAAACTTTTATTAGGATGACCTTTGCTTATTCAATTATTGTCTTAATGAAGAATTTCAAAGATGCACTCTCGACAATGAGGTAAGTAGTGTCATTAAAGTTTGTCACTTTAAGGCATGTGAAGATCATTTTTCATTGAAAAAGAATGCAGAAATCGTACAAAGTAGATTTTGCTGGCCCACCATGTTCAAGGACTCACATGTATTATGCAAAACATGTGAAAATTGTCAAAAGGTGGGATTTATTTCAAAACATAGAGAGTCTTTAGATAATTTTTTATTAACTCTTAAGTCTCATTATAATGGTGCAATTCTTGAAAATCTGACTAAAAAAAACCTTGTTTGCTAGTTTTTAAGAAAACTGAATGGGAAGCTTATCTTCAACCCAAGAAGGGTATTTAAGCCATTCTTGGACATAAAACTAAGGAAAGATATGAGCTACAATCACTACTTGTATATACACATGTTTTCAAAGAAGAAAGAGCGTGAGACTCTAGCTGACATACATGTAGGTGGTATGATTGCATCTTTAATTTTTCATCTATAAAATCTTTACTTTCCTCCCTTCATTTCTACTCAACCCATACATTCAATAGATATAGAAGTGTGCAGAAATGACAGGTTCCTCAAGTCATCAAATAAAAAATATTTGTGTTTTTAGTGGATCTAGTCTTGGAAAAGAAATGGAGTTTTTAGAATCATCAAATTATTTTTATTAGGTACTAGCTGAGAGAAAGGTTCATTTAGTATATAGAAGAGGCAACTTTGGGTTACTAGGATGAGTGTTAATTGCTATATTTTTAGGAGGTAGTAAAGTTTTGGAGGTTGTCCTTAAAACTTTTGCAAATAAGGACATCATTGGAAAAACAATTAAAGAGGGACTACAGATCTGCACAATATATGATCGAATGAATGCAATTTTTAAATACGATGATGCTTTCATAGCCTTACCAAGTACTCCGAGTATATTGGAAGAGATCTTTTATATTTACGATAAACTCATTGATTTGTTAAATGTTAATAGTTTTTATGATAAATTGTTGTCTTTTCTTGATCATATTGTGGAATAAGAATTTCTAATATCTTCGGCACAACAAATCATAATCTCAATTTGAGTCTTTATTGTTTCTTATTTGATTCTTGATAAATTTGACCACCTATATAAAAAAAAATAGGGATCTTACTTCTTATTGCTTTATTGAATACTTAATCATAAGTTAGTGTTCTTTTCATGCTTCCATGATAAGATCAACATACACACCTAAGTTCTTGATTTATTTTGTTCTTGCTTACACACACACATACACTTAATCATAAGTCAATGTTCTTTTTATGCTTCCATGATAAGATCGGCATGCACACTTAAGTTCTTGATTTGTTTTGTTCTTGCTTACACACACACACACACACACTAGGTAAAGATAATAAATAAGATGGAACTTAGTACGTGGTGTTATTATACCTGAGAATGATCTAAAAGATTTTGTCACAGGTTTCTAACCTATATACTAATTATAAAAACAAAGAAATAAAAATAAATTTCTGATGTGAATGAACAAGGCAAGACCAACAATGTCAGGATCCTTGATCAAACACCATACTTAAATGTAAATAAAATATAACATGAATTTAAATAATAAAAATAGAGTCTTACTTACATTTGTAATGTAAATCAATACAAGAGATATTAGTTACAGAGAAGAATGTAGATGGGCTATAGATATGAGTTACAGGGGAGAGTCCAATTTTTTTAGAAAAAAATAGTCTACCTCCTGAGGTTTTAGGAGTCTTTTTTTTATGGACAAGTTGTCATAAAAGAGGCCAAAATGTCTTGTTGAAAAGTTTGGAGATTCCTTCAGAACTTATGTGGCATTGTTTGCCATTATTGGGTAATGACATAATGGAAGATGCCCATGTTTTTTATGGGATTTCTAGTTGTTGTCTTCTTGTTACCGACACTTAATTTGTATGCTTGTAGTAGCAGGTAATATTTGTAGAAAAGACAAACAAATGCGTTTTAAACAAATCCAAAATAGTTAAGTCGAAAAGATATGAGCTCTAAACAGATAAGCCTGAGAAAGTCTAAAATACTTTTTTTTTTTAATATCACTTGATAGGTGGCAAGATACCAAAGCAGTCATTTTCATTATCATCTCCAAAGATATTGAGCCAGATAAGCTGGAGTGGGATAAAATTGTTTTTGGATCTTGATTTTGTATAATGCCTTATACTATTTATAAGTATTCCTTCTCAGTTCTAGCAAAGGCAAGGAGAGTTGTCATTTGAGCCTTTCGAGTTAGAAACTTTGATTGAGGATGATGATTAATGATGGGAGCCATTTGATGTTTTTGTAATCATTTTGTAACAGCTACTTTGAAACTTTTTGAACTCAACTACAAAGGAATCTCACCATTTAATTTTGAATTTGGAAACAAGTATTGGATGTTTGTTTTGTAGATTATAATCATAGAACCATGAACATACCAATAGGACAAAAAATTTGGTATAAAAAATGAGAAGGGAAAGAAAACTTCCTTTTAGAAAGGGCTGATTAAAAATTATTTTTGAAATAGAGGTAACCATTTTCAACCAGAGGATGTTTCATCAACATGACAACCATAGTAGTCCTACTATTGGAGGAACCAGAGGGGGAGGTTTGTAGTAGTATTCACAGTACTTTAGACGTAGAAAAGCCAATGGCTATAGTTTTGATTTTGTAGGAGAAAGGAATTAAACCATATCTATTGGTAATCCCAATATGTATAGGAAGTATTGAAGTCTTGAGGGTTTGTATAAAAGTGTATGGGGAAGGAGAGATGTTGATGTAAGGGTTGCCTCCAATCTTTAGGGTGGATAACTTTGTGAATGATGCATGTAGTTTGAAGTGTTTAAACTTGACAGAATTGGTAATCTCAAGGATGGCGGCATAGTAGGATTGTGGTTTGGTTAAATTCCATGGTTTGTAGTACCAATTTGAAGGGAAATTTTTTAAAGCAGCAATGGAAAGGTATTCATGATAGAATCCTTCTTCCATAGTTAAAATATTTTGGAAAGTAGTTTTAAAAATATATTTGGATTTGGTTTTTAAAAAACTAGTTGTTGTAAAGAATGGAGAGGTTTTGAAGTAGAAAGACCTTCTTGGGGTTTTGAAAGGGATTTGAAAATACTACTTTTTTGAGATATAAAATCGCTAGAGGCCTGTTGGGACACTTTTTATAATGCCAGGAGTAATCTTGGTGATTTGGATATAGTGTGATTTTGTCTTATTAGACTTGTGGTGATTTTGTGGTTTTGTCTTCTTCAATAACTGCCTCATACTAGGATTTGATAGGTTTGGTAGCTAAGATAGCTAAAGACATGAGTTTTGCAAAAGGCTTTGGGGCTCTCTAGCTTTATATGTTGGATTTAGGGGGCTTTTCCCTTGTCTTTAGCTTTTGCTTTAGGAGGAGGCATTACGACCTGTTTTGGAGGAATTTTTGAGTTAGGAAATCAGGGATAAAATTTGAATCTCCTTTAATGTATACAATACTAAAATAAAAAAATGCTTAAAATAGCTTGTTAACGAGCAAAAATTTGTTTTGAAACAAGATTTTGGGCATCTTTTTGTAAAACTTCTTTTGTAGATCTGTAGTCAACACATAAAAGAATTTTTTTTATTTAATAAATCACTTTGTAATTTTGTAATACAAAGAACAATTGAAAGGATCTCTTTTTTTATAATAGAGTAATTTTTCTGATAATCATTCTAGTGGGTAGATGTGTATTGAAGTATTTGTTCTTTGTTATCTTGTACTTGTTTAAGAATTCCACCATATCCTATATTAGAGGCATTGGTCTCGACTATCTTAGGAGCTAATGGATTAGCTAAATAGAGGAGAGGAATGGTTTGGCCCTATTTTTTAAATTGTTTGACTAAATCAATATAGAGGTTAGACCATGAGACATGGTTGGTTTTTAACCTGTCATGTAGAGGTTTGGCTAGACGACTAATATTGGGATAATAGTTTTGATGCGGATCAGCCTAATACCAAGCGTAATCATGCCAACAACTCATTAGAGGTGCCAATTGGGCCAATCACAAGAGTTAAGGCTAAGAAGCTTAAATAACCATTAAATGGGCTTGTTTAGAACATATGGAAAAAAAAGGACCTAGAAGGCTTGGGACATTTAAAGAGCATGAAGGACAACCTTTAATTCATTTAGTTCAGGTCCAAGAAGAGCCCAATTCATGTGGAACAAGGGGTTGATGTGTCTGGCCCAATACCAGCCTTGTTAGGCTTGTCTTTTTCTAATACTACAAGGGTAAAGAGTCAACAATTTATTCTCCTAACTAAGGAAGTTGGCCATATCTTATTCCTAAAGAGGGGAGGACTATTTAATACTTGTCCTCACTTAGGAAGGAAGTAATTAAATCAACAACAAATGAGGAAATTTATTTTCTTATTTGTCCAAGTTAAACAAGGAATTCCAAGCTAATCAAGGACATCAAAAGGCGCAGCAATGCAAATTTTTCAAATCAGATTTTTTCAATTTTGTTTGGGACTTCTTAAGGGTGACAAATCTAATTCTAGCTTATTTAGGATGATATTTTTGGATTTTTAGTATTTTTAGAATTTTCTTCTTAGTTTACGGGTTATTATTACTTATTTGGGTCAATTGTAAGTGGGCTTCATATAAGTCCACCTAAGGGAGGTCGATTAGGGTTTCTTTAAGTTCAAATTCAGTATAAATAAAGGCATAACCAAACATGTAAAGGTTACACAATTTTCAGATCAATAAAACTTCTTTGTCGCACTTATTGTGTGTTGCTGGGATAATCTCCCTTCCTTGGTTCTCTAAAGAACTGAAAATAACTTATCGAAGAACAACTGTTTTCATGGCGTCATCCTTATACTTCTCGTTCGCGAATCAATATTTGTTAGGTGGGGGGTTTTTGTTTTTAATAGTGTTGGTGCCTAGGTACAAGTTATCTCTGTGTCACACTTCTATCAAAACTGATTTACATGGCTTTCCAGGAATTGGCGTCTTTACGTGTGAGTTACGTCTCCATGTGATCACGAGGTTCTCATCAAGATCCTTCGAACATGTCATAAGTATATGATTATGTTTATATAACAGTCAAATGATATCAGGTCACTACAAAGTCTAGATTCAATAGAAATGAGGGAGTCTTGGAAGTTTTGAAATCTAGCATCTCGAAGGATAGCTAGAATGGATATATTTAAGCCTTCTTTTGTAAGGGGTTTTATCCCGACTTAGATAAGGCCAACATGAATATATTTATAGTTTCAGGCCATATGTTTTTTTAGGGATTTTAAAGAGAGGAGTTGAATGGCATGACATTATGTGGTTTAAGAATGCTGTTCTAAGACATTCTTTTCTTCTATGGATAGTTGTACAACAGAAACTCACAACTCAAGATAGACTTCATCAGTTTGGTATACATGGTCCCAATCAATGCTCACTCTATCTCAGCAACAGTGAAGATCACAAACACTTGTTCTTTGAATGCTCCTATAGTAAAGTAATTTGGTAGGCTGTTTGTGACAGAGTCAATATTCCAAGAATGACAAAAGGATGGGATGAATGGATTAGATGGGCCACTGTCACTTGGCATGGCAAAAGTTTCGTCAATTTTTCTCGTAAACTCAGTTTCGCAGCTACAGTGTATCATATCTAGCATGAACGGAATGCAAGGACCTTTGCAAGAATCTCTTTTTTTTTTTTGGTAATTTGACCTTTGCAAGAATCTCTTTTTTTTTTGGTAATTTGACCTTTGCAGGAATCTCTAGAACTTATAATTTGGTTTTTGATCAAATCGAATGTATCATCCGTGATAAGCTTGATTTGATGAGGAACGTTCTACCAACATATGAAAACAAAAAGGATCTAAAGGGCTTGGAGGGTCAATAACATAGATTGTTCATTTGATATTTAGCTGGTCGTATTAGTTTCCCTAACGAATTTAGTTAGGTCTAAGTTTTTGTTGGGTGGCTAGCCTGTAGCCATCTGTTGTTTTACATTTCTGTTCTCATTATAAATCTGGGGTATGCCCCTTATACTCTTTGTACCCTTTTCTTTTAATACAATTGTCAAATTACTAAAAAAAAATTTCAAAAATTTCTCAAACTCAAATTTATCTAAAATCTAAATATGATATTTTCAAAATAGATTTTACTATCAAAACTAAAAAAAGAGTATAAAGGGCATACCCCAGATTTACAATGAGAATAGAAATGTAAAACAACAGATGACTACAAGCTAGCCACCGAACATAAAACTGAGACCTAACTAGATTCATTAGGGAAACAATTACAACCAACTAAATATCAAATGAAGAATCTATGTTATTAGTACTCCAAGCTCTTTGGATCCTTTTATTTTTATCTGTTGGTAGAACGTTCCTCATCAAATCAAGCTTATCATGAGTGATACATTTGATTTGATCAAAGACCAAATTCTGAGTTCTAGATATTCCAACAAAGGTTGTTACATTTTGTTCTTGCTAGATAGGATATACTATAGCTGCAAAACTGAGTTTGCGAGAAAAATTGACGAAACTTTTGTCATGCCTAACCCATGATCAGAATATAAAAAAACCATTCAGATTCTTCAATATGTGGATGGACCATGACGAGTTCATGCCCTTGGTAAGGAAAGTATGGGAACAAAATTCTAGGAGTTGTCCAATGTATCAGCTGTGTTGCAAGCTACGAAAACTAAAACAGGAATTGAAACTTTTTAATATGACTCACTTCTCCAACATTTCAGATAGAGTCAAAGATGCAAAAGATGAAATGGATAAGGCTCAACAAGCTCTACTTACAGCGCATGGGAATCCAACTTTGTGCATGCGAGAAAGGGATGTTGTACGTAACTACGCTTCTATCGTCAGGGCTAAAGAGAGTTTTTTCAAACAAAAGGCAAGGATACAATGGCTTAGCTTGGGAGATCAGAATACTATCTACTTTCACAAATCAGTAAATGGAAGACAACATAAGAATAAGCTTCTTTCACTTACAAGGGAGGATGGAGAGGTTGTCGAAGGACATAAGGTAGTTAAATCAAAAGTAATTGCATACTTCCACTGTGTGTTAAGAGTGGAACAGATGCCTAGGGTTCTGAATGAGGAAGAGATGGAATCGGCAATTAACTTGAAACTGTCTTCGACGCAACATGTAGTAGCACAAAATGTAACAAGGGAGGAGATTAAGCATGCTATGTTTAGTTTGAAGGACAACAAAGCCCCTGGTCTGGATGGATTTAACGCAAGTTTCTTCAAAAGAATGTGGCACATAATTGGGGAAGATGTAATCAACACTGTTAGCTCCTTTTTTCAGGAGCATAGAATGCTTAAAGAAATGAATGTTACATCTATTTCCCTTATTCCTAAAGTTGTTAATCCTATGAGGTTGATAGATTTTCATCCTATATCTTACTACAATACTGTGTACAAATGCATTGCTCAGATTCTAGCTAGGAGAATCAAAGTTGTTTTGCCATCCTTAGTAGGTCCGTCTCAAACTGCTTTTATCTTTGGATGAAGAATCAGTGACAACATTCTTTTGTCTCAGGAATTAATGAAAGGCTATCATAAATCTACCGGGCTTGCCTCTTGTGCCATGAAGGTAGATCTAATGAAGGCTTATGACTCGGTTCGGTGGGATTTTGTTTTTTTTTGGTAATTTGACATATGTATTAAAAGAAAAGGATACAAAGAGTATAAGGGGCATACCCTAGATTTACAATGAGAACAAAAATGTAAAACAACAAATGGCTACAGGCTAGCCACCAAACAAAAACTCAGACCTAACTAAATTCGTTAGGGAAACTAATACGACCAGCTAAATATCAAATGAAGAATCTATGTTATTGACCCTCCAAGCCCTTTGGATCCTTTTGTTTTCATCTGTTGGTGGAACGTTCCTCATCAAATCAAGCTTATCATGAATGATACATTTGATTTGATCAAAAACCAAATTATGAGTTCTAGAGATTCCTGCAAAAGTCCTTGCATTTTGTTCTTGCCAGATATGATACACTCTAGCTGTGAAACTGAGTTTATGAGAAAAATTGACGAAACGTTTTCCATGCCAAGTGACAGTGGCCCAACAAATCCATTCATCCCATCCTTTTGTCATTCTTGGAATATTGACTCTATCACAAACAACACACCAGATTGCTTTAGTATATGAGCATTCAAAGAACAAGTGGTTGTGATCTTCACTGTTGCAGAGACAGAGTGAGCATTGATTGGGACCATGTATACCAAACCGATGAAGTCTATCTTGAGTTGTGAGTTTCTGTTGTACAGCCATCCATAGAAGAAAAGAATGTCTTGGAACAGCATTCTTGAACCACACAATGTCATGCCATTCCACCATCGGATGATGAAATCTTAGTTGTTCCCAAGCTACTTTGATCGAGAATTTGTGATTTGGTGAATCCAGCCAAACAATCTCATCCTTTTGCCCTATCAAAGGATTAGAATTGGAAGGAATAGCTTCTATAATGGGATGCCAGCCAATAGCTTGAGTGGTAGGAATTTTCCATTCTGAGTTATGAATCAGCATATTCACCTTCGCTCACTCTGTCTTCGCAACAGTGAAGATCACAACCACTTGTTCTTTGAATGCTCATATACTAAAGCAATCTGGTGGGCTGTTTGTGATAGAGTCAATATTCCAAGAATGACAAAAGGATGGGATGAATGGATTCGATGGGCCACTGTCACTTGGCATGGAAAAAGTTTCATCAATTTTTCTCGTAAACTCAGTTTCGCAGCTAGAGTGTATCATATCTAGCAAGCACGAAATGAAAGGACCTTTGCAGGAATCTCTAGAACTCATAATTTGGTTTTTGATCAAATCGAATGTATCATCCGTGATAAGCTTGATTTGATGAGGAACGTTCCACCAACATATGAAAACAAAAGGATCCAAAGGGCTTGGAGGGTCAATAACATAGATTCTTCATTTGATATTTAGCTAGTCATATTAGTTTCCCTAACGAATTTAGTTAGGTCTGAGTTTTTGTTTGGTGGCTAGCCTATAGCCATTTGTTGTTTTACATTTCTGTTCGCATTGTAAATCTGGGTATGCCCCTTATACTCTTTGTACCCTTTTCTTTTAATACATATGTCAAATTACAAAAAAAAAAACTTTTGACATGCCAAGTGATAGTGGCCCATCAAATCCATTCATCCCATCCTTTTGTCATTCTTGGAATGTTGCATTTGTCACAAACATCACACCAGATCGCTTTAGTATAGGACCATTCAAAGAACAAGTGGTTGTGATCTTCGTTGTTGTGGAGATAGAGTGAGCATCTATTAAGACCATGTATATACCAAACCGATGAAGTCTATCTTGAATTGTGAGTTTCTATTGGATGGCCACCTATAGAAGAAATGAATGTCTTGGAACAACATTCTTGAAGCACACAATGTCATGCCATTCAACCATCGAATGATGAAATCTTAGTTGCTCCTAAGCTAGGACTGAGAATCTGTGATTTGGTGTAGCCAACCAAACAATCTCATCCTTTTGCTATCATAGGATTAGAATTGGAAGGAATAGCTTTCACAATGGGGTGCCAGCCAAACAATCTCATCCTTTTGCTATCATAGGATTAGAATTGGAAGGAATAGCTTTCACAATGGGGTGCCAGCCAATAGCTTGAGTGGTAGGAATTTTCCATTATGAGTTATAAATCAGCACATTTACCTTCGTGTTCGTTTCCATACCTAAATCATAGATGAATCTTTCACCATAAGAATCTGAGAGCGAGCTGTGAGGATGCCAATTGTCAAACCATAGATAGGTTGTTATGCCATCTCCTATGATGTACTTCATCTTCGGCCATGCTAAGGATCTGAGCTTTAGAATCTTTCTGCATGCCCAAGAGCAATTCTCTAATGTTTAGACTGTTTAGAAATTCCTACCTTGCAGTAGATTTGATCTGATCCAAGTATACCAGATTGAGCCATCTAAGTCATTGCATATGTTCCAAATAGGTTTCAACAAAGCAATCTTATTTCATTCTTTTATCCTTTTTATTCCTAGCTCTTTTTTGAAAGACATACTTGATCCCAAACCACTTTAGCCCTAGTAGTTCTCATATCTAAACCTAACCAAAGAAAGGATCTCTTAATTTGCTCCATATTTTTTATTTCTTGCGCACGTAAGAGGAAGAGAGATGCGCAATAGACCTGGATGAAAAATAAAACTGAATTAATTAGTTGTACTCGTCCTGCATACGAGAGTGTTCTACAAGTCCAATGTCGAACTTTAGAGGTGATTCAATCCACGAGGCCCTTACAATAAATAGTCTTTAGTCTAGACGAGATAAGAGGCACTCCCAAATATTTCATAGGGAGCTCCCCGTCTCTAAACCCAAGAATACGAATAATTTCTTCCCTCTCAGCATTTAACATACCGCTCAAGAAAATGTCACTTTTGTTTGGATTTGGATAGAGACCTGATAGATCTTGAAACTTTGTGAGCACAATTTTGATCATACGAATTGAGTTTACATCCCCTTTACTAAAAATCATTAAGTCGTCAGCAAAACAAAGATGAGAAATGTTGTCCTTCTTGCATCTCTAGTGGAACTTGAAGTTTTGGTTGGCATTCATATTACAAAATAGCCCCGAAAGGATTTCCATACATAGGACAAACAAATATGGAGAAAGTGGATCACCTTCTCTCAACCCTCTCCCTCCTTGAAAGTAACCTGTAAGCTCACCATCGATGTTGATAGAGAATTGACATGATGTAACACAAACAATGATACACTCAATGACTGTTCTAGGGAATCCTATTTTTGTTAACGTAGTGTCAATGAAATCCCATCGAACCGAGTCATAAGCCTTCATAAGATCTACTTTCATAGCACAACAGACAGGTCTCGTAGATTTATAATAACCTTTCATGAATTCCTGAGACAAGAATGTTGTTGCTGATTCTACATCTAGAGATAAAAGCAGTCTGATACGGACTGACTAAGGACAACAAAACAGCTTTGATTCTCTCAGCTAGAATCTTAGCGATGTATTTGTACATTGTATTGTAGCAAGATATAATATGAAAATTTGTCAACCTCGTAGGATTAGCAACTTTAGGAATAAAGGAAATAAATGTAGCATTCATTTCTTTAAACATTCTACGAGTCTAAAAAAAGGAGCTAATAGCATTGATTACATCTTCCCCAACTATATGCCACATTCTTTTGAAGAAACCTACATTATATCCATCTAGACTAGGGCCTTTGTTGTTCTTCAAACTAAACATAGCATGTTTAATCTCCTCCCTTGTTACATTTTATGCTAATATATGTTGTTGCGCGAAAATAGTTTCAAGTTAATTGCCGATTCCACCACTTCCTCTTTTAGAACCCTAGGCATCTGTTGCACTCCTAACACACGTTGGAAGTACGCAATTACTTCTGATTTAAGTGTCTTATGTCCTTTGACAACCTCTCCATCCTCCCTTGTCAGTGAAAGAAGTTTATTTCTATTTTGTCTTCCATTTATTGATGTGTGAAAGTAGCTAGTATTCTGATCCCCCAAGCTAAGCCATTGTATCCTTGCCTTCTCTTTGAAAAAACTCTCTTCAGCCTTGAAGAAACGTAGTTACGTACAACATCCCTTTCTCGCATGCACAAAGTTGAATTCTCATGCGCTATATGTAGAGCCTGTTGAGCCCTTATCCGTGTCATCGTTTGTGTCTTTGACTCTATCTGAAATGTTGGAGAAGTGAGTCATATTAAAAAGTTTCAATTCTCGCTTTAGCTTTCTTAGCTTGCAACACTGCTGATACATCGGACAACCCCCTGAATTTTGTTTCCATACTTTCCTCACCAAGGGCATGAACTGGTCATGGTCTATCCACATATCAAAGAATTTGAATGTTTTCTTTATATTCTGATCATTACCAGTAACTTTTACCACCATAGGAGAATGGTCTGACATACCTGAAGGCAAAAATCTCACTTCCGACAATGGAAAGTTCATATTCCATTACTCATTGACAAGCATTCTATCTAGTTTCCGAATAATCAGATTTTTAGGAAATTGGTTCAACCAAGTATAATGCATATCTAAATACCGAAAATCATCCACTTTCACTTCTTGAATACATGTTTCCAATCTGTCCATATGACCAGCCCATGAAGTAGACCCTCCCCTAACCTCTCTAACTGGTAGCGTATATATAGCATTAAAGTGGCCCATAAGAATCCATGGGCTTGACTCCCATCACTACGACTCACTATATCAGACCATAATGCCTCATGTAAGGAAGCGTTATTGTCTCCGTAAATAATTGAAGCATTGAAACATATATTGGTAACTAATACAGTGACAGAAGCATGAATAGCCTGGTCTGAAGTAGTACTTGTACCCCCCGCTCCTACTTCATGTCTCCTCGTGAACTCTTCAAAACAAAAGGAGGTAGGATTTTTCATCTTTATAACAATCAGCGTTGCGTACATCTGATGCAGCCTTCTCATTCATATTACAATCAGACATATGTATACTAGATGTCAAACAACCATTCTCATTACAGTTACACACTTTAAATGCCAAAGGACCATTCTCACCACTCACTGAACCCTTATTTCGTTTAGCAACTACTTGCCATTGAAACTGATTCTGCTTACTATCCACAGATTTAGAATTCACAGCTCCTACTTTTCTCTTACCCTCTGCCACCACTGTAAGATTATCAGTATCATCAAAAACAAAACAAAAAAGAGAAAAGAAAAAAAAATTGTTCAAAAGACGTTTATTTGATTCTGCCACAAAAAACTAAACAAGAAACAAATGGATCAAATAAACTCAGAATTAGCTCAAATTTGATATTCTAATTACTGGGATCCTAATCACATTACATATCAAATTTGGGGTCAATTGGATATCATTTGCCTTGGGTGTCAAATTCGGGTCTAATAAGGTCTGATTCATAATGTTTTTACGTCAGTATATCAAACCTGATTTACTGGGCTTTCCAAGAATTGGTGTCTTTATGTGTGAGTTGCATGACCATGTGATTACAAGGTTTGCATCATTGTAGCTCTAATCTTAATATATGTCTAGACTTGCTTCATTGTATTGTTTAATGTTAGAGCTAATCATTGGAATAGTGTTCACAGCAAAACATAAGGATATTATGGCAGCATACAAATGCTAAGAGAACAAAATTCTAAGAAAACAAACTTAGTCTAAGAAGTAACTTAAGCTCAGAAGCAACAACAACCAAATCTTAGAAACAACAAGATTTAGATTATTATTTTTTTGGTAAGTTGACATATATATTAAAAGAAAACGATACAAAGATTATTATAAGGGGCATACCCCAGATTTACAATGAGAACAGAAATGTAAAACAACAGATGGCTACAAGCTAGCCATCGAACAGAAAACTTAGACCTAACTAGATTCGTTAGGGAAACCAATACAACCAGCTAAATATCAAATGAAGAATCTATGTTATTGACCCTTTAAGCTCTTTGGATCCTTTTGTTTTTATTTGTTGGTAGAACGTTCCTCATCAAATCAAGCTTATCACAAGTGATACATTGATTTGATCAAAGACCAAATTCTGAGTTCTAGATATTCCAACAAAGGTCCTTGCATTTTGTTCTTACCAGATATAATACACTGTAGCTGCCAAACTGAGTTTACGAGAAAAATTGATGAAATTTTTGTCATGCCAAGTGACAGTGGCCCATCAAATCCATTCATCTCATCCTTTTGTCATTCTTGGAATGTTGCATCTATCACAAATATCCCACCAGATCACTTTAGTATAGGAGCATTCAAAAAACAAGTGGTTGTGATCTTCGTTGTTGTGGAGACAGAGTGAGCATCTATTATGACCATGTATACCAAACCGATAAAGTCTATCTTGAGTTGTGAGTTTTTGTTGGATAGCCACTTATGGAAGAAATGAATGGCTTGGAACAACATTCTTGAACCACACAATGTCATGCCATTCCACCATCAGATGACAAAATCTTAGTTGTTCCCAAGCTACTTTGACCGAGAATCTATGATTTGGTGAAGCCAGCTAAACAATCTCATCCTTTTGCCCTATCATAGGATTAGAATTGGAAGGAATAGCTTCCACAATGGGGTGCCAGCCAATAGCTTGAGTGGTAGGAATTTTCCATTTTGAGTTATGAATCAGCACATTCACCTTCGTGTTCTTTTCCATACCTGAATCACAGATGAATCTTTTGCAGTAAGAATCTACGAGTGGGCTATAAGGATGCCAATTGTCAAACCATAAAGAGTTTGTCATGCCATCTCCTATGATGTACTTCATTTTTGGCTATGCTAAAAATCTGAGCTTTAGAATCTTTTTCCATGCCCAAGAGCAATTCTCTGGCGTCTTGATTGTCCAGAAATTCCTACCTCGTAACAGATTAGATCTGATCCAAGTAGACTAGATCGAGCCATCCAAGTCATTGCACAAGTTCCAAATGTGTTTCAACAAAGCAATCTTGTTCCATTTTATTATCCTTTTTATTCCTAGTCCCCCCCCTCCTTTTATAGAAGACATACTTGATCCCAAGCCACTTTAGCCCCGGTAGTTCTCATATATGAACCTGGATGGAAAATAAATAAAGATTCAGATTTGCTCATAAAAGAAGAAGAGAATTAATGAATTACAAGGCTAGTATCTTTTGGCTCATTGATTGGAATGATGATTCGTTCAATCAAGTTGTAGAGCATGTTCTGACGGACAACATGCTAAAAAAAGGTGACGATCCAACAGTGAACAAAGGAGATCAAGCTTTAACAACACCACTCCAATTCACTCTACTGCAACTAAAAATACAAAACATTAGAAATATTACGAGATCAATATCTCCCACCTCGTTGATTGGAACCAAGATCCATTCGGTCAATGTTTTGAGAAGGTTGGAGTGAGCAACATAGTCAGAAATGAGGATGATCTAATGGTGGACGGAGTAAATCTAGCTCCGACAATTTGATCTCTAATCTCTCTCTCTCTCTCTCCAAATCACTCTCTCACCTTTCCAGTCCAATCCTTCTACTTGTAGTAATAGCTTTTAATAAATCATGAAAACAGCCCCTGTCGAAGCTAATGCTTGATTGATATCTCCTTTTTTTACTAACAACAACCCCTTATGTGATTGCACCTCCTTTTATTGGCTTTGTAACTGATCCTCTCTAACCTGTTGATAACTTAGTGCTAACAAATTCACCTTCTTTCCATTCAACATGAAAGAATAAGTTTTTTTTCGACCATTATAGGTCACATCCTTATCAAACTGCCATGGACAACCTAGTAACAAATGGCTAGCTGACATCGACGCAACGTCACACAAAACCTCGTCATGATAGGTTGTAATAGAAAAATACGCAAGAACTTGCTTGTCACCTCGAATCTCCCCATTCTCATTCAGTCATCGCAAACTATACGGTTTGGGATGTGGAATGGTAGTTAAACCCAATTTCTCCACCAAGGTAGTTGACACAACATTAGTGCAACTTCCATTATTAATGATCATCCCACACATCTTATCTCGAATCTGACATTAAGTATGAAAGATGTTCTTGTGTTGCTCATCACTAACGTCAATTTGTGTACTCAGAACCCGTTGCACAACCAACAAATCTCCCTTCACTGGTTTGAAATCCTCTTCCTGTTCCATTGTGCCTCATTTTCATCTTCAGTTTCAACCTCATCTCTACTGATCAACTCTCCATGATCCCTATGCAAAATCATCACCCTTTTATTTGGACATTCTGAAGCAATGTGCCCATGTCCTAAGCACTTGATGTCCTGAGACCTCCTAGGATGTGGAGGTTCTGTCACCTTTAAAGAATCAGAACTGGTATTCCCCTTGCTAAACTACACCTTCCCATCTCATTTAGGCATGCTTCATGTTTGTGTAGGTGTAGATACAACCCTTGTCGCGCTTGACGTAGTTACACCAGTTCAGATACCTCGTTTCTGTTTCCTCTCTACTCGAGTTGCAAGCTTTATAACATCCTCAAGGAAGATGTACGGTTGCAATTCAACAACATTAGCTATATCCTTCCTCAACCCTCCAAGAAATATAACTATTGTTTGCTCTTGGGGTTACATCAATTCACATCAAATCAGTAGCAACTCAAACTCTTTCACATACTCTTCCATGCTTAAAGATCGTTGTCGCAAAGTCTGAAGTCTGATGCATAACTCTTGTTTATAGTAATCACGAACAAATCTCTTCTTCATCACTCTTTTCATAGTTGCCCACATTCTAATCTCCTCTTCTCCATCCCTTCTCCTCTGAATCTTTAAGTGACACGACAAAGAGATTGATGTCTTCTCCCAAGTGCAGGAGTGTCGAAGTAATAAATAACCCGGCAAGACCGGGGTCGAACCACAGGGAGGTTATTGTACAAATTATAAATAACAACAACAACAACAATAATAATAATAATAATAATAATAATAATAAAGAAAGAGAAGAAGATGATGATGATGATGAGAACTTGGAGATAGAATATTAAAGTAAAGATTAAACAATGATAATAACTAATGTCAAGGTTAGAGGTTCCACTAATGGTATTTCAAACAAGTATAGTATAAACTCTTATTGTTCAATTGGAAACCACACATAAAGGAGGTTCCAATTAGATTATAGATTGTTAACATGATTACTTTAGTCATCTTATTCA